>JABSTR010003571.1:67500-94411 GCA_013339765.2 Haemaphysalis longicornis
TGACAAGCTGCCTTTGTAAGCTGCTCGAGAAAATGATAAATCGCAGGCTCGTGTACTTCCTTGAGTACAACGGTCTTCTCGAGAGCTGCCAGGCAGGCTTCAGGGTGGGGCGATCTACCAACGATCAACTTGTTGCGTTGGAATCCTTCATCAAAGATGGAGTTGTTCATAAGCAGTTCTGCCGTACGGTATTTTTTGATCTTGAAAAGGCTTACGACACAGCCTGGCAATACGGCACCTTTAGCGACCTCAAGTGTCCTTTGGTTTGTCAGGTAATATGTTAATCACCATTTCTAGTTACATGTCAACGAGGACATTTCGTGTTAAGGTTGGGTCATCCCTATCCGCTATACATATGCAGGATGGTGTGCCACAATGTAGAGTTAAAACTGCACATTGTTTAGAGTTAAAATGAACTCCCTCTGAAAGGAATTGCTACCAACCATTTCCTGTTCCATCTATGTAGACGATTTGCTATTATCTTTGACATCCTGTAACCTGTCAATTTGCGAGCGTCAAGTACAGCTCGGTGTTATGAAACTTGCTGGATGGGCGGACCTGAATAGTTTTAAACTAACCCCGGACAGAAGGGCGTGTTTTCTGTTCTGCCGCAAGCACGGGCTTAATACGGACACTGAGATTACTCTTAACCGTGCATCTATTTCTGTTGAAACGGAGCACACGTTTTTAGGTGTCAGTTTTGATGACACGCTCATGTTTATCCCGCACATCAAAGCACATAAACATAAATGCCTCAAAACACTAAACATTCTCAAGGTCCTCTCCCACCAATCCTAGGGTGCAGACAAAGACCTGCTTCTCCGGGTCTTTACCGCCTTAGTCGGGTCTCGGTTAGACTACAGCAGCGTCGTGTATGGGTCGGCATCAAAAACGACACTAATGATTCTTGACCCTGTACATCCCCTTGGGCTTTCGGCTTGCGTTGGGGTGCGTTCCGCACTAGCCCGGCAAAAACTCTTTACGTTGAATGTAACAAATGGTGCCTAGAGGACCAACGAACGTACACGGGCTTGCTCTATGCTTTTAAAATTTCATCGTTAAATAACCATCCTTTCAAACTCGTTTTTAATGATGCATCCACATCACCACTGTTTGTAAATCGCCCGTTCGTTCCTTTGCCATTCTCACTTAAAGTGAGACAGGAAGCTTCGGATTTCAGGATTCCTGTTTACACATTTACACATCTTCTTTTACTGACGTTTTACCACACTGGCAGCTTTAATCTGTTAGTTGTGACTTGTCCTTTCATGAAAATTGATAAAACCAGGGTACCACAAACTGCAATTTCGCAGCACTTCTTGTCCCTGCAGTTTAAGTATCGATGTGCAGAGATTTATAGTGAAGCATAAAAAACTGCAACCACAGTGTTTTGTGCTGCTCATGAGCCAAACTTTGATGCACACAGAACCATGAGCACATGCCCCACAGTTTACTCAGCTGAAGCATACGGCGGTCTTAACTAATTGGCAGAACACATTTTTGAACACAAATCTCAAAGTCCATTATATACAGATTCCTTGAGCGTTTGTGCGCGCTTTGGCATCACACAAGCCATGAAAAAACAGAATTGTCCATATTTTTTTCAACACTATCATGTCTATATATGCCCAAAACTTGTTCTGCTGTTGTGTTGGGTTGCAGGCCACGCTGGAATTGCTGGCAATGAGTTTGCTGATCAGAAGGCCGCAGTTGCCGTACTTAGAAACACAGCAGATATAACAATACTACCACATAGTGACCTTAAGCCACAAATTCGACAACAGCTTCGTAGCAACTGGCAAGCACGATGAAATGAACAGACAGATAAAAACTATACGTAATAAAACCACATTTGTGACCGTACACAACTGACTCGTACAACAGACACATTGTAGTTATCTAATTTGCTAGGTTGCTGATAGGCCACACACATGTAACACACTCACACCTGCTCACTGGCTCTCCAAGACCCATGTGTAGCAGGAGTAGGAAGGGCCTATCCGTAGTCCTTATCCTAATAACATGCAAGGCACTCGACACAAGACACAGACACTTCAAGGAACTATGCAGACAACCCTTTCCGCAACACCCTTCCTTGTTTTTGGGTGACGATGCCATGGTTTCAGTGCAACGCGTTTCGAAATATTTTTCTGAAGTAAACTTTTTAATCCTCATTTCCTACCATGCGTAATCGAAGCTGGCCTTAAACACGAGCCATCACCATTGCCGTTAATTGATTTTATTGTTATTCTGGCTTTAGTAGCTACTATTCTCTTTTGTATTGTTTTGTTTGGCGCTCTTTGCCCCAGCTGGCCTTGCGCCGAAATCTCCAACCATGATCATGATACTGGAAGCCTGAGCATGGCGAAGTTTAGAGTGAAAAAAACTCACAAAACGAAAAACCATAATTGAGCAACGAATGATCAGCCCCGCATCGCAAAAGCATTCTGTCAGGGCTAGAAAAAAAGTAGCTACAAATGTGGGGAATATTTGCCCTCCTGAACATTTCATGTGGGCGCTGCTCTTGCTTGAAGTCTTTTCTGTATATTTTCTTCCAGCCTATTTTTCGGCGATTGCTCCTCACGCAAACATTCATAACTTTTTTCCTTATAACGATTTTGTAGTGACACTTGGCGAAATTCTCCCGAACTATATTTTGTGTGCAATGCACACCGGTATAATGATATCCAAACATGCTCACCTTGCATTGACAACACCAGAGCACACAAAGGATTTTAGTCAACTCTGCACAGCTGTATCTCGGCATTTCGACCCTCCGATTGCTTTAACTGTTTACTCAGGAGTGATTGCGTGAAGTCAACTCCTTGAAGTTCTAAAAGACAGCATTGAATATGAAAACGAAATCATTTCTGCCCTAGACAAACTAGCGCGAAGGCCCTAACAGGTACTGAGTCACTCTAGGAAAAAGGTGAATAAAATATCTTCCGCTACAATTTTCAGATGCAACAATTTTTATTGTATCTCGTTCACAGTATCTCATATCATCGCCGAATTAGTTACTTTAGCAGTGAGCCAAGCGTATACTGCTACTGCGAGGCAGCGTCTTCGGCACGTGCCATGGCTTCTTCTGCACGGCCACCACCGACTGCACCTCCTAGAGCGGCACCAGGGACTGCCAACATGGCTGGAATCGTAAGAGAATAAAAATAGAGTGGCAGGTCGTTATAGAAAGCATGCTTTGCTTTTGCCATTGGCATTTTACACTTTCGCTTTCTAGTTTCTACTCATTTGTATCGGCTCAGATGCGTAAGCGCTCACTCTTTACTTTTACCCCTTTTTAAAATGTCTTTTCGTGTTTATGATTAGTTACACAATTGTTTTAATGGCCATTGTATCCGTATTTTGGTGCTATTGTAACAGAGCTTGTACTTTGAAAAATGTTCTACTAAATTGAGGACAATTTTGAAGTTTGAAAGTTTGTGTGTCTAATGCATGCTGTGCTACTTTTTCCGATCAGGAATAACTCTTCGGCCTTCCGGGGGCGTGGTTTTTTCCTGCATATGTCGCTAAAAAGCGGGCATGTGTGTTTTCGGACCTGAACGAGTTTTAACGGACGAGTTTTGAATTCTCCCCTCTAATTTAACCTCGCGCTTTTCTGTCTCAAAACTTTGTGCCAGGAGGCCAATTACCCCCGTGTTACTATGGAGAACTTCTGTAGTTCCCCACCATAAGCCAAATAGTTGTATACATAGCGTCATGCTCAACCTTCACAACCACTGAAAATGGCAGCTCGAGGCACTAACACCACAGATTAGGCACTGGCATCCTTCAGATATCTAGTAAATTCAGCTTCATGCACTCGCGATCTGACGGACTGCATTGTTCTCTCTGTGAAGAGCTTTGTCTAATTTAAACTGCATATAACAATAATACGTGGCTTTAAAACGGCATACTTGTCGATAAATAACTACAAACTGGGACATTGTTTCAAATAATTTAGTCCGTCTGCCCCATTCGAGAATAGGTGACCGAAGCGTCTTTGTGCTCAAGCACAAAAAATTATTATAGATTGAAAACAACGTCCACCGAATTCGTGTCCACGGCAACGCGCGAAGGCCATTGTACCATACCCTTCTACGGAACTACCTACTGTTCCTTGTGAGGCGACCACTATGACCTCTCCTTGCAATTGGAACAAATATTTCGCACACCTACGGGTACGCTCCCGTTTCTTGAAATGCACTAAAGGGAAGTTTTCCTAGGATGACCTGCGCTAAATTTCCAGGGTAAATGCCAGAATATTTTGGAAACTTGGAACCAGCCCCCCACCCCAGAAAAAAACAGAAAAAAAAAACACGACAGCTCCTATACCATACCGCTGACTAGCCGCGATAGTTCTCACCTGCCCCTCCCGCAGCTCCCAGACGTGAGGAATGCCCATTTCATATGTCGTGTCACATCTGAGCCGTTTCAGAATATTTCACTGCTACGGAAATGAAGTGGGCCACGACCGCCACTAGTCATCATCACTGCGCCGTACGATATGAGCATTGTTGCTCACAAATAAAATAAGATTACATCTCCGTCCTGGACACGCGTTTTAGCTCTTATTAAACGCTATTATAACGGTAATAAATTAAGTTTGGTAAGTATATTGTGACAGGATCAGTTTAAAGGAATAAATCTCTGGGAACCACTCACCAAAACACCGACACTGTACAATCAAAATCCTGGGCATACTCGAGACAAAAGTACGTCCAGACAAAAGCTGTTTATTTTCGAACTCTAGATTTCGAGACAAAAGCTGTTTATATTCCAACTTGAAGCGTGTAGTGATTCCTACCAAAACACATCAAAACCCTGAAAAACTATTGTTAAATCAATAAAGGTCACCTGAACGTTACTAATAGCTATCGCAAGATAAATCCGCAAGTAATTGTTTGGAGCTATGCGCGGGGTGTCTGTCATGCACTGGGCTGAAAGGTCCCATGGCGCAAATGCAGGGGCTGCGGCCGGGGACGATATAGATGCTTTATACTTCTGAGCAGTAATGTACGTAATACTTCACAGAGCAATCCTTCTCGTAGGTGACTCTGAAGCCTCTAGATGAAGCCAAACTTTTCTATGGTGGGCAGTTTTACATCCTTTAATACTACTGACAATCTGGTACTAGATTTATCACAACTAACGAGACGTTTCGCCACCAATTTTCTCTTGAAAAGACCAGCTCTCGGCATTCTTGCTGAGCTGGCCATGTAACAGTGTGGTCCGGAATAGCATATACATATACTGCATACCCGCGGCTATGTGCGGCTTTGATTGTCATCACCAGCCTACTCAGGTCCACTGCATGACGAATGCCTCTCCCATTGACCTCCAACAGCTCCTGTGCTGCACTTCTCGACTCCATGGTTTACGCCCCAATTTCTTTATTTCATGCTCTGTGGGTATGTATACCCGTCTGGGTATTAGGGCAAACTGATCAAACATTTACCATCATAAAATCATTGGTGTAATTACCCAGAATGGTTCCAACCACGACCACAATCTGGACTCCGAAGTTGCGGAACATGATGGTACTAGTTGCTGAAACAAAAAATGGGTTCATGGGGTTCGACGCTGTGACGAGCCTTCTGTTTCAAAGGTCTACTTGCCATACCTGTGTAAACCTGAATATCTAGCTTCAAGTCTTCCGCTACAGTTGCACAGTGAAATCGTGAAAAAACTAAAGTTAGTGAAACATTGTAGCACACATTAGAGATTTGGTTCGGCCATTTAAACGACCGGTGGACAAAATTGGCTTTCACACTGCAAGGCTAACATGGCCTTTCTTACGCCCATGCTGATATTCCAAGAACACAAGGAGCTATTTTGATAGAGCGCGACGTAATCTTATTCCCAATTATATAACAAAAATAATACCAACACCTGGAACTATAAATTTTAGGATAAATATTTTAAATTTAAAACGATACGAAACAGCTAGGTTTAATAGTAAACATTTTAATTATAAATAATTGAAATAATGCAACTGAATTGCTAAGTGACTCACCTAGACAACGTTTTACTATAAAGGAAACACTTTGTAGGCGCAAATACCAGAGCACATCAAATCGTAGCTTACCAAAAGAACTTGAAGAAGATGGCTCAGTGTGGCTTCGAAATGAAGGCTCGAAGTTGACAAAGAACCAGTCAGTCCACCGTCCTTTTATATGTCGCAAACCAATGTTCATGGGTCTTTTCCTTTCATTTTGACTGACAGCCACGTATTTAACTGCGGGCAACAACGCTATTTACGGTTTTCTATTTAGTTGCTATGCAAAATCGAAACGTCATGGGAAGTCTCCGTTACATTGGAGGGTTAGCAGACTAATTAAAAAGCCTGAAGCATCCAACGTACCTTTCGCAAAAATGTATTTATAAAAATGTGAATGTACCTCCACTGTTGCAAAACGTTAATATTGGCTGCATATAACAGCAAAAACGCTTGCTATCTCAATCATCTGGAAATGGACATTCTGCGGAATCTCTTCCTTAAAAGAGATGTCCCGTCCGTCACAGTCAGGTAACTCTGCCGCAGTTTGAAGTTTTGAAGCTTTATTGATCATCATTTCGAAACATACATCACTTATCCAGTGGTTGAATGGAAAGAAATGGTGAAAAGGCAACTGAATGCCTGACAATGCACCGATCCCCGCCCAGACCACAATAGTGCACAACACTCAGTATGTTTGTCTAAAGCATGAATACGTAGATTCGATACAGTGAAATATACTAAGTATAGATATATAGCGAAGAAAAGATAAGAAATAATTACACATCTATAAATGCACTCTTTACACATAAAAGCCCTTTTACGGCAATTATGGCGTATGACATATTATTTTCATTGTTGTTTACTTTCCCCTGGGTAGCCAGAACTTCGGGACTAATATGGTGTCAACAAAAAGACTACGCGCACAAAGACAGTGCAGTCTACCAGCAAACTTTATTCCTTTTTCAAATTGCATATAAGGAAAAGAGGCAGAATACGCGTTCCTAGAACTCGCATTTTTAGTGAACCTGCTTTGTCACTTTTGAAATTCGGATCCTATTTTTCATAACCACTACAGGAGGACGTCCTGTAGCTGAGAGGGCTCCCAGGGGACTTCCTTTAATAAGATATCAAACACCGCTAGCTGAATAAAGAAGCTACATGTATACATTTTAAGAATAATATACCCTCCTTATATCCCATTTGTAATTTCATGGAAAGAAGCATTTTGAACAAATGCGCAGAACCGATCCATAAAATAAAATATTGAGAAAAAAATTTGACTCCGGCAATAACGTATCTCAAGAATCGTTCAATCGTTGAATAAAATATTAAAAATTGTTTAAAATCATCCGAAGATTTCGGAGGCCAGCATGGAGACCATTCGGAATTCCGCATGGAGGAACAGGAATTCTCTACTGGGATATATTCATGAACCCAGAATGGCACTTACAAAACAGCAGTAAAGGATCGTCAGGAAATGCTCCTAGGCTGTCTTACTCAAAGTTGTAAGCAAACTTATATGACATGTACCTCGAAAGTAGGTAATCCTTTTTCGTTAGTGTAAGTAGTGTTTATGTGAGTTTATTTGAAAACGTGTGAAATTTTGCGGCTGTCTGCTCCTCCCAACGTCCGGCTTTAACCCTCGTGGCCCATATAAGCCTTTATTATGTTAATGCCAACATAATTTCTAGAGACTGTTTGTGTGCACATTGGTAGCAGCGAGAAATACCCGAGGTCTTGTTTTGTGTTACACATGAGACAACAATTTTTATTTTACAAGACATCTGAATAATTTATAGCATTTCAGGTGTCTGAAAAATGTAGTTATCGGGACAATTCAGATTATCTTCCGGGGCAGTACTACAAGCTTCATCAATTCCTAAGCAGCATACTGGCGCGTATGAACGTTGGGATTGTTCCGTAAAATCTAAGCAGTGCGGGCGGGTTTTTCTATAGCTGTTATGCTAAGGAGAAGTGTTCCGAAAGCTGTAATGATGCTTTAAAACTAATGGGAAGTGAAAGGAAAACTACTCGGAAAATAAATGAACAAAGCTGCATGTGTGCAATATCGTAGTAGGTTGGCTGCGTTTTAAACAGCTACACCTATGTTTGGAAAATTTATGTTCCCATTGAACGGCTCATGAATCGATTGTACTGCAGATTCCAGTTATGAATTTATGGATGCCGGTAAGGTTGGATGTGCATGGAAGATGTAAATATCTTATAGAACAAAGCTTAGTACATCGACAGATTCAAAAAGAGGGAACGGCCCACTGAGAGACAAACGGTAGTATGACTAATACACCATCACCAGACTAGTGAACACAATCGTCTGTTTACGATGAACAAAGGTACATCAGTGTTTTTTGATATTTTAAGGATGTCGGATAACACCTGACTGATGCTACGTTTTTTGCATAGTTCAGATTTGTGACCGTACAACTGTAGTTACATTGCTGTGCAATGTACATCATCAGTTTGGCTCAAAGGTAGCGTAATGTATAATGCAGTTGATTGATGTTTCCATTACGCTATTTATTTGATATTGACAAAATGAGCGTTTCCCGCCGCTTCCACAAGTGTTGCGGCGCTCTCGTTTTTAACTGTATGCAGTGTCAATGAGGGGTCCGCGTTGTCTTGGGATATTTGCGGATTTGTTACTAGAAGCAGTCGTTGCAGAAGACAAGACCGATCTACTCTAACTTACTTTAACGAAACGTGAGCTACTTTTAGGGGTCACATCACGGAAGCAGAGGAACTAACGGCAAATTGTGTTTATTCTAACATCGTATATTGGACAGAAGGTTTTTGTGCGTTTCTGAAATTACAAAATCATAGAAAAACACAAGTGGTTGTATATGAAAACGTACGCGTTGGTAACAAGAAAACTATAATATGCGAACCGAAATCGCAAGTTACGGCTTATTTTAAGATGATTAAATATAAAAAACACGCACGAGGTTGAGAAGGATTGTGTACACCTTGGTACACAGAAGCGTTCAACGTATGAACTCCAAGTGCGTTGGTTATTGTATTTTCAATGTTTATCCGCTGTTTGTCTACTACCTTGACCATCATATGTCGAAGGTTGACTCCGGACATGTTCGATAATGTTAGAATTGAGAATACCGTAGCAGTAGTTAAAAATTTGTGACGAGTATTGTGTGTAGCGCAAAATATTCCATTTCCGAGACGTTCGCATGTTTCTTCTAGGTGTGGCTAGAAAGAAGTGCTATAATTTCGAACGTCTTCATTTAAAGATCTGAAGAGCAAGAGGGCGTACATGCCCATGATTGCAAGAAACTCACTCAGTTTGCATTGAAGCAGAGAACAATTGTAAATTAATTTATTGATTTTTTATTGTCTTCATTATTTAACCAATAATTTATTAAATATATTTTATTTCTGCCGGCGAGATAGCTCGTAGCATAAAATGGTTCAAAAGATGCTTCGATATTTGTGGCAATGATAAAATTTTGCACTCTTGACCCACATCTGATTCAAAAATTTACAAATCTCACAGGTCAAAAGCAATATAGATTAGGCATTTGGTGTGATCATAGCAGTCCTGGACATTGTGTTCATTAATAACTATGCGATTAGTACGCGAAACGTTGGCAAAGGTGTCTTCATAGCTAAAACTGAAACGTTGGTATGAGCTTTTTTGTTTAGCTAGAACTGGGCTTACCATGACACCATTGACATGGAAAACCGAGAAATATGCCGTAGCTACAACGTATACTGCTTGTGTGTTAAAACACAGAGTGCCATTATCGTTCTGAAGCTTCAGAAAAAAGGTTAACTAAGCCAACACGCGACGTGGAGGATTTTTCTGACATCCTGCAATTATGACATTTTGGGTCTTAGTCTCGGAGATGCAGGTATTGTTCCTGTGGTCACAGGATAAGTTTCCAACGTTGAAAATGCAGGCTTTGGTGTCTAGCAGCCAAAGGTAAGCTCCCCGAAGCACCTATTGATGAGAGAAAGCGTTGGGGATTTAGCGTGCCCAATATAGGCTTTAGGTTATTAAAAGTGGCTCAGTGGGCTTTCTTCAGTTATTCGGAGTAGACCGATTATTAATAAAATGTCGTCGCGCAGTTGTTTCAATTCATCAAGATTGAGCAACAGCCGGGGCCTGGCCTGTAGTGTCTGGCACTGTAGCGAACGTTCTATGCCACTGCTCCACCATGGCCTCTAAAGTGGATTGCAGGGCACTTTTCACTTTCAAAAATGCATTGAAAAGAGGCATCATTGTAATTGGTGTCTTCAAAACATTCAATTCCAGCTGTAAACTGGCGTTGAAGAATTTTTTCTTGTGGCATACGGATAATTGAAATTCCTTTGCTAATTGAAAATCAAGCCTACAGAAGGTCACGGGATAACGAGAAGGGGCATGTAGCCCTTTCTTTTTGTTGATACAAAACATTTATTTAGGTGGTCTAAATATTACGTCATCTAATGTCTGGATATAAAACAACAGCTGGTTTAAGCATTTTGGGTTTTAACTGACCACTGACATCCGGCCAGTGCTACTGTAGATGCGTTCTTCAAGGCAAGTAACGCCATCTCTGTGGCCTGTAACGGCGGTTATGCGTAACTCGTAACTTTACGTTGGTACTACACCAATGAAATTTCAGTGTGAAATTGCTAGTCATTTATGCTTAGCCCAAAATTCTTCGTGCAAGTAACAAAAATATATAGGCGGCATGCTTGCAAAAAATGGCTGACGGTGTTTGCCTTCGTGAAGGGCTACTAGAGCGTCGGTTTGACCTGTGCACCACTGGTCGATGAAACGCGCATTGTGCGACCTTTTACATGGATATGTGACAGGTCGCACAATGCCGCTTCTACCCGAACGCACCATGACACTTCTACCCGAAAGACGTAGAAGCAGCATTCATTTGGTTCCACCTTGTTTCGCGACGGTTTCGTGTCATCCCGCAATCCATACACAGTGAATCCCCAGTCCCAGATACTTCGAAGGAAGGTGCATCTGGAAGAAATAACATCCCCGATTTCTTCAACTGGTCTGTTGCGGATGATCGCGCCATGTGTGCGAACTCAGCTTCGGAGCTGGATGTACGGTCTATCGAAGAAAATGTGCGCATTGGCGACGCACGATGCAACACCACAGGGGCATGCTGAAAACACAATTGGCGTTTTTCGAGTAGTTACAGGCGTCCCCGCTGAATGAGCATCATTGCTTGGCGATGCTTATACAGGTGTGTGTCAGTCATAGTAACAGAGACAAAAAAAGACAATAAAGGACACTAGCGCGGTGTCAAATTGGACACTCATACTTTCCCCATCACTACATCAAATAAAATGCTTAGGTACCCTCGCAATTTTATTATTGACGTTGTCTGCTCGAAATTGTGCTAATTGAAAGTACGAATACTGGTTTGTACTCTGAATAAAACGGGATGAATCAAAACAGGCAAGAAATGACGGGGAAGAACTGCACTTTTCTAGCTCTAATAAAGAAAATATTATTTGGTTTCCGTGTGAACCAGAGAGAAATAAGTGCGGGAGCATATTCAAGGGAATAAATAAAACGAAAGTCAGGTAAATGAGGGGGACATAATAATTTACATCATAAAACCGCATATCTATAACAAAGCTTATGTGAAGCAAGAAAATCTCTGGAGCGAGTCATTTGTTTTAACTGTTGGCTTCAACATAGCACCCCCTGGCAATATTTTTGGCTGCGTTTTTAATATTGGCATTCTTTTATGGTCTGTGCTGAAGAATTGTGCAACATTCCCTAGTGTGCAACTGTCAACAAACCGTTCAATGATTGCCCGAAAACTGTGAACGTTCCCGATTGGTGCGACACCTCGCCGTGAAGGGCCCAGTTGAGGAACTAGATTATTGCATTTGCACTATTTGTAAAATAGATGCAAGTACGCAACCGCCACACATGAAGCCAGTTATCTCGTGGTTATGTTCACACGAATACGCCATGAATACACCAATTTACCCACGGCCCTCAGTTTCGAGTGGCTGCGAAGCAACTGACCACGGCGGCGGTCATACCTGTGACGCAGCAGAGGGTGCTAAGAATCCCTGTACTCGGACAGGCCGCCATTGGAATCTGAACCTGGCAACGTTTAACACAAGAACCTTATCTAGTGAAGCGAGTCTAGAGGTGTTTTTCGAGGAAATAAAGGGCATTAAATGGGATGTCATAGGGCTTAGTGAGGTTAGGAGGACAGGTGAAGCCTTTACGGTGCTGAAAAATGGACACGTCCTATGTTACCGTGGTCTAGTGGACAGAAAAGAACTGGGAGTGGGATTTCTAGTCAATAAAAGCATAGCTGGCTACATAGAAGAATACTATAGCATTAATGAAAGGGCAGCAGGTCTTGTAATTAGGCTCAATAAGAGGTACAAGCTCAAGGTGTTACAGGGCTATGAACCCACATCCAGCCGCGTCGACCAGGTAGTGGAACGCATCTATGAAGACGTGGAATCGGCAATGGCTAGAGTAAAAACACAGTATACCGTAGTTATGGGGGACTTCAATGCTAAAGTAGGCAAGAATCAGGCTGAAGACAAGGCAGTTGGGAACTACTGTCTGGGCTGTAGAAACAGCAGGGGGACCTACTAGTTGAGTTCGCAGAACGGAATAACCTACGCATAATTACGCTATGTGAAAAAATGATATCTTTTATTAAGTAATGAATACCTTTCGCGCTTCTTTGATGTAACAATATATTCTCATCAGTTAGTGTGAAATGTGCAACCAGTTCCTCAAATTTCAAGATTTCCTCTTATATGCGCATAAAAAATGTACTGGAAGTTTCAGAATTTGCAAAAAAAACTGCCGTATTGATAATAGTTGTTATACTTTCTAGAAACTCTTATTATCTGTAATGCAAATTTCAACAAGGAATAACGTTTCGTGGTAAAAAGGTGCCTGGCTGCAGCTAATGCTCTTGGTGCAGATGTATTTTTATTCTACCTTGTGGCTGTGCACCAGGAATAACAACGCAATAGTAAATGGTCAGCCGCATGATTTAATTTGGTTCGACGGTTCGTAGCTGATGCAGGATAGTGCGGCATTGGTAGGGCTGTGGTGGCCAGTTCGAGACAGACACGTAACAGAATAAAAAATTTGAAGACCATTCAGATAATCGAGTTTTGTTGTATATTGCAGACATTAGATTCTGCAACAAGGCAATTCAATTAATAAGTATGAAAAAAAAACAATTTTCCCTAATACAATTGTCTGTAGGGTATGGAATTTCCAATTAAGCTGCTTCCTTTCCATTTGACGCAAATCTGCCATGACAACTACTTTCGTTGCAAAGAAAGAAAATCAGGTAATTGCGTTGGTGGTTTTTCGTGCGTGCATCTTAGTCCAATGGGTAATAAAGAAAATGACATCCTTGTTTTCGCGCACTATAGAAACCCGTCACAGAGCTCGGTTTATTGTAATCCTGGGTCTAGGCGTATGACGAGCGTTCGCCTTGAGATCTTTTGGTAAGGGGATGACTTTGCAGGGGATTAATAATTGCAACGAACTAAATTAACGCTTTACTCTGAATTATGTACACAGATCACCTTTAGAGACTCATTGGGGGTATTCATTTCAAGGTTTAAGACAACATTGCAACAACTGCTAACATACGTTTCATTTGAAGATTGACTTAATTGTGGTATTTCGAAATAGTAACTCACGTTGCTCAAATTTCACCTACCAACAATAATTCGTACGCCCTACGAAGGTACCCTATCAAGCTGTTTGTTAATAATATCTGAATTGGCAATTACTAAAAAACAATTTGGCTGACCAGTGTACAAAACTTTACCAAGGTTAGGAAAAATTCCTGTTAGAAGTCACATGCTCCCCCAATTCGAAACCCGTATTTCAGTTTAACCACTTGTTGTACAATCGTGAGGTCCGCCTTGTTAATATTTAATTTATTGGAGCATGCTGTCTTTAAACTAGACTTTATTGAGCTTACGTGTCCGGGTACAGATTTAAAATTCAGTACTACATCTTTTCTTCTATCCAGGAAAGTGCTTGACTCGTTGCAGCAGCAAACCCAGCAATGTTTCACACATTTGGAGTTCAGCTTGTGGCCGTGGTGGGAGTGATCCTATGTAATGCTGAAGTTCTCAATGAGGCTTGCACTGCATTGATCGGAGCTGATTCACGGCTGACAGCATTCTTCTACTTTTCTGTTTGTCAAACACGGAAGTTCACAAATAGTGCTTTAAATTTAGCAACCTTTTAGTTGTTCTGAAAGAGCTACACAAGTTCCAAATAATACAGAAGAGGACAAACAAAAATAGCTTAAATAATCACAGGCTTTACCGAAAGATGAGTGCTGTAAGTGCATCACCTGCTTTTCTCTACATAAGCAAAGGCAGACGAGCTTATTAGTGTTTCGGAGGACGTCCCAGTGCACTCAGTGATACCTGATCATCTGCCACACGCTAGTCATACACCGGCTTGTCGAAGCGAGAACATAAGATGCGGTCATCCGCAAAAAACCCAGAAAAAAGACGGCAATTCTAAAGCAAATGATGACGCTGCTAAAACGATGTATACGCAAAAAATCAAATTTGTCAGGTGGAATGAAAACCACCAGTACAATTCATTATTAGAACTGAAAAGGCTTCGTGTTGCAAATAACTGACCTGCATTAGGAACGAAATTTTATGGCTGGCGATTGGTGCGCCTATGTAACTAAGTTCTAACCATGTATCCTGCAGCGAAATCTCGTGCGTCGTTCTGAGTGCCGCCTTATCAGCTAGAAGCGTTTGTGTTCACTCTCCGCTGCATTTGACACATGTCTTCTTTTTGCTGCTGAGAAAAAGCTCAGTATAAACGGGTTAAATCTTCTTGTTCTCAGTCATAAAGCTTTTAAATATCTCCCTAAAAACATCGTGTTTGATCACCACTTCTACATTGAAGACAAACATTACCGTTTTGCTTCATTATGCTGGTTTTTGCAACCACAGTAAATTTTGACTGTTGCTAGGCATGCCAAGTTTATCATGTTTATGATGACACGCTCTCTGATGCGGGGCTAGCCTAGACAATTTGCACCGGGTTTCCTTCTGTATATATGAGTAAAAAAACTTTCTGGTGTTGCGTGACTCAAAGTTGAAACCAAGTGGCGCTCGTACCTCCCCGGCTGTAGCCAGACTAGCCATACGAATAAAAGAACTGATTGTGGCCGTTCCACTGCGGCTTAATTTTGGCGAGCGTCATTTTAAAAATAGACGAGAGCGCTGATTGCGGACATACGTACGAGGTTTTCCACATCTGTGGAGGGTAGAAGAGAGAGTCCAGAATGGCGGACGTTGCACACTGGGTATTAGTAGCGACATTGATTTTGATGGCGTTGTAGTTTTCTGTGTCCCTGGCCACTGAAAGCGTGAACATTTTTTACAAATACGATGACGACACACGTTCTTACTATTTTAAAGTAATTAGCGTGGACAATAAGCTCTGAAATATGCGAGAATTTATAGTAGGTAAAGCAAACAATTACGGCTGAGATTAGGTTGGTCGTTATGATAAAAACGTATGTATTTGAACTCAGTTTGTGCATATGACACATGCATAGAAATTTTGAATCGTAGGTTTGTATTGAACGAATAAACCATCAAATGCATTGATATAGAGATTGCAATAGTAAAATGCGTTTACTTTCCCAATTCTTTTTTTCCGTAGCAATGCTGGCAGCCCTAGTGGCTGCTCTAGGAGGATGAGTTGGCGCTGGCCAGTGCTGAAGAAGCCATGGCACGCGCCGAAGACACTGCCTCGCAGAAGTAGAGGACGCTTGGGTTCATTGCTACAAGACAGCCTACAGCAACGATGGGAGCAGCTACTGACAGGAAGAATAAAAATGCTTGTATCAAATAAACGCAGGCGCACTGCTTTCTGATCACTTTTTTGGTGTCAGTGGTAGTGTCAGTCCCGTCCTAATGGCTGTGGCTTACATTGCTACACCATGATATCTGCTGATGCGGCCTGGTGCTTTGCCTTTAAATATGAAATATTTTAAAAAATAATGTATGCGGCCGATGTGATTGTCCTGCTGGCATAGATAAGATTATTGGAGATAATATCCGGTGGCAACAGGTGGCGGCGGACCAAGGGTTTCCGTAGGTTGCCGACCAGCAGCGCAGAAGCCATGGTTTTCCTCTGGTTACGTGGCTCGTCTCTATGGCCGAGGCATGCGCCGCATCTCTTTGTCACCGAAGTTTAACCGTTCGCACTACACACCGGTTTTTTGTCCGCGGCCGCCACTACCGGAAGTACCGCTTACCATATCCTTACTTTTATTCCCTCAGTAAGGGCACGCACTTATTTGTGGTAATCAGCGATCGTTTTTCCCACTTACGTTAGGCGTTTTGAGGGGTTATTACTGCAATTTTACTGGGTAAATTGCTATGAAGGGTACGAATTGGGAACACTAGATCTTGCTGCTGAACTCGGTGACGAGAATTTCGTTGATTGTGGCGTCACGCGGGATTTTTGCATAATCGCTGGGAAAATCGCAAAGGACACACGCTGCAATACTTGTGAATTTGCATGCAGCTAGGTCGATCAATGCGTTCCAAAGTTTTATTTTTACAAAGCTTACCGCAATCCTTTTATGGAAATAGAGATGTTTTGCCCGATCCTACCAGAAGTCCACTTTCCGCAATTGTTGGCCTGAGAATAAATTCTGATGTGTATCTGCGAATCGATAAGGGATTTCTTGAAGTTCTACTTCAAGTTCTGTGTCAGGTCTACATCATGTACCGTGTGCTTCGCTGGATTCTCATGACTCCGGACCTCACTGACCACTGTGGCTGCTCCGAGTACACAAAGCGAGTGGTTGCGGTTTTTTGAGCGCCTTTAATCGTGCAGTTGCTCTGGCGCAGTGATTCGGGGCATCACTTGATATTTATCCCGCTCAGTCGTTTGCTGTCCCTCGGTTTATCCCTAGTGGGTAGCTCCGTCGCGTGAGGTGGCAACCGCAAGAATTACACGTTTACAGGAATGGGCGGCGCCACCGTCGTGCACCGCGTGGCCAGAACGTTTTCTTAAACCTTTGACACGCCCCTTAAGTAAAGGTCCGAAGCCGCAAGGCATGCAAAAATCCTGATTTAAAGAGGCTGCTCTCGGGCAAAGTCAGTACATGCAAATCGAATCGCCGTTGGTACTACAATGCTAGATTTCGGAGTGCATGTGCCAGCGTAATGCCGCGACAATGTACCGTACAGAAAACACGATTCAAGGAGCCGAGACAATTCACGTTTATTACAAAAGTTTCGAGACCAAGAACAGCTAGCAACGAGGGAAAGGGTTGCTGTGCTATTTTACGCCTTTATTGTAGCAATGAAACTTGACTTCTTCGAGACCAACATAGGCACCTTCGAGGCGGACTCGAATCTCTAAAATACATTAAAAACGTCAGAAATAATTACGTGACAAGCAATATGGCAGACAGCCTAACACAAGAGGAGACAACTCGAGAGAGACTTCAAAGAATAAAGCATACAGAATATCAGTTTTATAAAATGGAGGACATCGAGCACTTATATTATAGAAGAGCGCTACGTAGGCCGGTCGCAAAGCGATAGCGTCAATATAACCACCCAACTAAGCAGCTTTATTAAAAAGAACGATCAAATACTATTGAACTGTGAAAAACATCCAATTAGAAAGCCGTAGGCGCAACAATACCGTTTCAGAAGAATGAAATTATAAAGTCCGATGGCCGACAATTATAGTAAAAGAAAATGATAGCGAAACATGAACAAGCCGTGAGAGATAAATACCATTCTAGTACCCTGCAATACCCACGCACAAAACCAAATTACGCAGACATAGCAAACAGTGCTACAGCGCTGATCTTTACGAATCTTTCTTTTTTGTCTTATTTTCTTTTTTCTCTGCACACACGCAAATAAACTAGCGACACTAATTCCACCACAACTCTAGGCTAACATTTATAGTGCGTTTTAGGACGATGCATTACTTCGCTAGAACGGGTGGAGATGACTTAATGACAGTTTGTGTGAGCAATATGAGTTATGAGTAGCCAGAAAACAGTTAATAACGGAACACGTGTCAGGAAATGAGTAGCCAGAAATCAGCTAAGTAACGGAACCGTGGCAGGAAATTAAATATGTTGTAGGGACACCGCCAGCAGTTTGAAATTCAATAGCTGCCACATGAACAGTAAAAGACTGACCTACGGAAATCTCTAAACCCCAAAGAGTGCAAAAAAAAATTGCGCCAACTTTTCTTCCGCGATTCTAAGAAACAATAATTGCATTAGTATCTTCTTACAAACATGAGTTGTGGTTCTGATAAGCCCGAAATATTGATGTTTATCGTTGTTCATATGTTATTCTGCTTTTATTAGTTTCTGTGGAAAAATTCCTGCGCCGCCTTCCGAGAAGGTAGATATGCATAATGACGGGTACACTTGCTCCCTACGCCTGTACCCTGTACCTCAAGTCAGAACCACCGTCTCATCCCTGGTAGAAAATTTCTGCTTTTCGCAGTGGGAGAGGAAGAGATGGAACCCTGTGAATTATACATGATGTGCGGGCAATTAACCGGTGCAAGCGGGTCAGGATAAGAAGCCATCTAGTATCTGAGCCCTTCTTTGTTCCTAATGAGTCTCTGCCACAAGGATAAGCTGCTCGACCTGTGCGCCGCAAGAGAGATGCCATTTTGCCCTTCGTAATGAACCTGCAGTGAAAAGAAGGTGCTCGACAGCGCCGGTACTGACTGCTGGTGCTAGGAAGGCAAACCATGGCGAGCGTTACAAATCAGGTAAACCCCGATTCTTGCTTGACTGCCAGTACTCCTAAGTCACGTACCGATGGCGGAATAAGCGTCACAAGTAACTTTCAACTTCACGGACATTTGGGTGAGCAGTCCGTTGGCAGCGCACGGACTATCTAAAACCGGCCACGTTGGATATATCTTGGGGTCCCGTGGAGTCCGCCGCTCCGGGGACGTGGCTGTTCCTCCTCCGGACCACCTGGACGCGCCCGTGAGGAATAGAAAGGAAAAACCGGTAGCCCGGAAGAAGCATCCCCAAAGAAAAGTTTATTGATCGTTACTGTGGCAAGTTTGTAGAGTGTACTATCACCGAACAAGACTTTATGACTGGCAAAGGAAGCATGAAACAGCAGCTACTGAACACATGTTCAGGCTTTGAACTCCCACGGAAGATCCCCAGTTGTAGAATTAGATCTACCCTAAGATGGAAAAGAATGCTGTGAACGGTACTGTTGAACATTTCTGGCCAAGTGCACTCCGGGAGGACGTTTGGAAAAGCAGCACCGGGAAGAGAGCCTTTATATAACCCGGGCCTGAGAGTGTTCACCATCTTTATTTTAAGTATGTTTCTAAATCTGTCATAGTAAAATATTGTGAAAACCAATGTGTTCTATATCTCCGAAGGTTCCTTTTAAACAGCACGTAAAAAAGGCACAGTGAAAAGACTTCCCTGCGGGGAAACCATCGGGGCTGAAGGCCGTACTCCTCACGACCTATTAGCTTTTTTGACAGCGTCGAGGGTTCTCAGCTATAGGTTTCTGAATCATGTAGCAACAAACGGGTGGTAATAGGGCGTGCTTTCTGCCGAATATTCAGGACACTTATGGCTTACTAAGGTGGCACCTTGAAGGATTTTTTAAAAGCGGTCTTGATCTCATTGAGAAGCTTCTGCTTCAGATTTGAAAGCCTAGAGAAGAAAAGGTTATCAACTAAGGATTTAATACAAGTATCGTTCACATAGGTATTGTGATCTTTTAAAGTGATCACGCATGGCGATTTTTTTCTGCAGTGTACGAGGCTTGAATTATGATGATATTTCTTCTTCAAATTGGTAATTGACAGAGGAATAGGTTGCTTATACGCGCAGTGTGTGGGAAAGGTCAATCGTTTCTTACAAATATTTAGCAAGCATGGTGCAACTCAAAATTTTTCGCCGAATAGTAACAATTTAAAAGACAAGCGTTTTACTTGGTGCATCCAATGTTCTTGAACACCACTTGCAGCTTCACACAAGTTCTTCATTAAAGTTGAAGCCAGTGAACCTCGTCAACGGCCTTTTTTTTTAGAGAGTTAAATGTTTATTAACATCTTCTTCAAAATGAGAGTAGCAAAAACTTTTTCTCAAAACTCCGCTCTCATTCAGGGAAGCTATGAGTGGGTTCTCCGGGATTGGTGATTAAAAGAAGGGAACGAAACTGTAATTTCTCCTTTCGGGTTGCACTCAGCACGCAGCTTTAATTATCCTTTTCATTCCAAAATGCTTTAAAATGCCGTAAGGCATTTTAAAGTATTTCGCTTTATTAACGCCCTAATTTAGCATCAATGAGCCATGATGACAATAAATGGCGATAATAACTGCTGAAAAATGAAACATTTTAGTGACAAAATGCTGGTCCTCAATTTTTTACTAATCCTTGTTTACGAACATTATCATCTGCCTGTGGAACATGTCGGTTTCCACTCGCGAGCTGTCCACTCGTTGAAGGTATCTCATGTGGGAGAAAGTTCTCTCGACGTCACTGCTCCCATTAGTTAAGCACAATGATATCAATGCAGCGTTTGCGAGCCTGGGGTAGCCAGCGGTAGAGTATAGCCGATACTCAGTTCGAAAGCTGTGTTTGTGGGGCTTGCTTCCGGCAAGTATTGGTTCAGGATTGCTGACCGTTAGCACATAATTGTGGGGATTGCAACTTTGGAAAGGTTTATTTGGGGAGAAATCGCGTTTATCCCAATTATCCTGAAACTATTTAAGGGTGTAAAGAATCGGATAAAATTCGGGTTTTACCCGACAAAATACAACCTGTGTATATAATATAACTGCGGACGTCGGCTAAATATCCAACAATCACACCGTGGCTTCACATAGTCAAATGCCTGTATAGCGAAATATGTGGGATCGTCATAATTGTTGGTTATGCGCGTCCTATTGTTATAAGCGTCACGCACTTCAGTGACCCCCTATAAAGCACATAATCGTACTGAAACAAACAATCATCAGCTTTAACTGCAATAGCGAAATAAAGTCACAAATTTCTTCTGAACAATAGTGAGACGCACTGAATGCGCGCCCACCTCCAAACCTGATGCTGTCAAGTTCACGGCTATGCTGCGGCCGCAAGGCAGAGAGGGACGAGATATCTGTCTGCACGAGCGCCAACCGCCGCTACTAGGCTTCAGGGTAGTCGCAACGCTTGGCTACTCTGCAAGCTCTTCAGCACGTGCTCGCCCCATTTTTCTCTATGATGCCCTCCACGGTGTCGTTAGTTGTCTTGTCAGAGCAAACCAGGACCTGGTTATCCAAAACAACATAGTCGTGGGCCGTCACAACCTATGCTGTGCCAGAACACGCACTATACGTTTTAATTGATTCCTCAAGCTTGGTGGCAAAACTGGAGGACTCGCGGTCGTCGGTACACCTGTAAGCCTACATCTTACCACGTTTGCGACCTAGGCGCATTCGTTTAATCAACACATTCAGCGACGGCGAGACCGCAGAATTTCTTAGTTAAACTGTCAAATTAGCTAGAGTGTTCTTCGTATAGTGGCGTTCACAATACACAAAAAACATAGGAATCTGGCCAGGCCATACAGCATGCTTCGTTGTGCGGGCTTATTTTCGTTGTACAAGCGTTCCTTGTGGTGGCGTTTGACTGTGCACATAGATTCAAGCTTTTATAGAATTTACTCGTCGCCAGATGGAGCTCTGGATTATTCACGCAGTCAAATATTTCCAATGCTGCAAAAGGTGTCGACTGAAATAGAACTACTATAGTCTGGCCTTGATCCTAACGAGGATTACAAGAATGCTACTTAGAACATGGTTTGATGCGTTACTACTTATATTTTACAGTATTTACTATTTTATATATGGATGCTCTTGTAAAGTAGTGATCCAGAAAACTTGTGTTACTCTTATCAGTTTGGCATTCTGCTAATTGAGGAATGAAGGATATGATTGCATGCTTGGTGTTGGAAAAAGACAAACCAAGCATTTCATGTATCATCGCCCTAAAACTGCCCCCGCTGTTTTCGCTTCATTAAAACAATGGCTGTAAATTGCCTGGAGTCTAAACTGCAACTTCATGCTCAGTGGCGCAGCTCATGAAGCCACTGAGCCTGAGCTGGCCCTTGATACAGCTAAAAAAGATAACCTGGAGATAACTGGCTTCAAGTTCTATTATTGCGTACATGAATCTAGGTTACAAATTGTGCAAATGTAAATAAACTAGTTACTCAACTGGGCCCTTCACTAGTAAGGTGTCACACCAATCCGGGAACGTTCCAGTTTACGGCCAGTCATTGAACTACTTGTTGACAGTTGCACCCTACAGAATGTTGCGTAAGTCTTGAACACACAGAGGAAAGAAGAGTGCAGACGTTAAAGGCACAGCCAGACATAATGTCCTGGGATGCGAAGTTGAAGCCAACTGTTTCTGTCTTAAAACAAACACCTCGCACTAGGGCTTCTTTTGCTTCACATAAGCTGTGTTATAGATATTCCACTTAAGAAAAAATTTTGATGTCCCCCTCATTTCTGTGATTTTCGTTCCTAAATTTCCTCATATTATCTTCCACACTTATATCTGAGCGGTTCACTCCAAAACCAAACAATAATGTGTTAAAATGAAGCTTTAAAGTTCAATTATTTCCCTAAATGTCTTGCCTGTTTTTTCAGCCACTTTTATCCGGACTACAAACCGCTATGCGTACTCTTAGGTATAACAATTTGGTGCAATCAACGTCCTAGTAAAAGGTGCGAGGGCACCAAATCAAAGCACTTTATGTGATGTGATGGGGAAATTATGAGTTTCCAAATTTACAATGCGCTAGTGTCGTTTCATGACTGTTTTCTTTCTGTTACTATGACAGACACCCGTATAAGCAATTCCAAGCAATACCGCACATTCAGCACATACGTAACTGCGCAAAAAACGCACATTGTGTTTTCAGCATGCCCGTGTGGTTTTGCACTACGTGACCGGCCTCACTATGTGCGTTTTATTGACCAGCGGTGCACATGTCAAAACTGCGCTACTCTAGCCCTTCAAGAAGGCAGCACCGAGCCTTTCAGGCGTTGGCCATGTTTGGTGGGCCATCCGTCCGCGTTTTTTTTTCACGCCTGCCCCCTAATTTGTTGTGGCTTGGACAAAGCATTTTTGTCTTAACATACAGGGTGTTGCGACGATAAATAGAAACACTTTAAAAATTTTGCCTCAGCTTATCACGAAGGCAGAATTTTGTGGTCTATTTTTTATTGACACGGGAACAACGACGGTACTTACCTGTTTATCCTGAAATAAATAAAAATGATTTTTGCCTACCGGAAATGGCGGGCTTATTTGGACGTGCGAGCCCGAAAACGTGGTTTTCTGATCGTCTGCTAGGTCATTCCTATGTGCATTTTCTGATCGTGCTGCTGCACCATTTGGCTCCTTCCTACCGTGAATCCCAAACGTGCGTTTCGTTCTCCATACCCCAGGTGGTTCCGTCGTTCCAACATCAACTTACGCTGGCTCGCACATCCAAATCAGCCGCCATTTCCCATAGGCGAAATCGTCGTGTTATTTATTTTAGAATACACAGTAAGTACCATCGTTGTTCTCGGTGTCAAACAAAATAAACCAAAAATGCGACCTTCGTGGCAATTTTGAGCACGAACAGAGCGGCGGTTCGCTAGTGAGAGAAAATTTTAAAGTGTTCCAATTATTGTCGGAACACCCTGTACATGACTAGCCATTTAACGCATAAAATATCATTTGGGTGGTACCAGCGTGAAGTTACGAGTTACGTGTGACCGCCTTTGCAGGCCACAGAGATGGCGTTGTGTGCCCTGAAGAAAAACCCATTGAGAGTAGCTCTGGCCGGATGTTAGTGTAAGTTAAAAATACAAAATTCCTAAACCAGCCGGTGTTTTTTGTCCAGACATTATATGACGTAATACTTTACCCACCTAATGCTTTGTATCAACAACAACAAAGGACTGGTCTGACACTTCTCATTATCCCGTGACCTTCTTACCGCTGGCTTTTCAATATACATTGGAATTTCAATTAAACGAATGCCGACGATAAAAAATTGTCAGCGCCAGCTTACACCTGAGATTGAATTTTGTCAAGCCCCAGTAAACATGATGGCTCTCCAATGCCACCTTGAAAGTGAAACTTGCCCTGCAATCCTCTTTAGAATTCGTGGGGGCGAAGGGGTACAGAACGTTCACTACAATGCCAGAGAACGCAGGCCCGGCACAGGCTGTTGCTCATCCTTTTATCATGGAGGCAATAATTAAAACACCTGAGTGATCTTTTAATAATCATAAGGCTATTGCGAATGAACTCCAGAAACTCCACTGTGCCGCTTTTAGTACTAAAATTGAAAAATGGCCCTAAAACCGTAGCGTTTTGTTTAATCGAAAACGTGTTTCGGGGACTTATATTTGGTTTCTCATCACGGAATCCTGCTCTTGAAACCTGCAAAAAATTCTGCATCTCATAGATTCAGAGACAAAATGTCATAATGACAAATTTCCAAATATACACCATTTCGCGTGTTTGAGTTAGAAAACCTTTTTTGGAACTGAAACCTGAAAATAAAATATGAAGGAACTGTGCCTCAACTGGAACTGAAATATAAAGCACTCCCAAAAAACCTTCAAAGTCCAGTGAAAGCAAGCTGTGCTGACATGTTCCTTAAAAATCCTAAACAATACACACAATTACGCAAGTATTTGCGTGGTACTCTAAGCCCCAAACATATATTGGTAACAGATGAGTTTCACATTAGAGCCGTTTTTTTAAAAAAACGAAATATTCAAGCTATTTAGAGCGATAGCATAGTGCTCTGTCTCCGAACCCCAGAAGTATCAGTTGCAGTACACTCTGTTGCTCCCTTCTCTAATGTTAAAAATGTGTGATGGTAAGCACAGCTTTAGTCAAAACAAAAAGCTCACAGTTTGACCAAGAGTCCAGTTTTAGCTACGACGTCGCCCTTGCCAACCTTCGCGTACTACTCTGATCGCATTATTAGTCAATGAAGAACACAATTCGAAGAACCCCTACGTTACCAAAAAAACACGCATAATTATCATTGTATTGGACCTCTGAGGTTCGTAATTTTTAATCACATGTGATTGACGCAAATGTCACATTGTATGATTGCCATAAATACCTGGGCATATTTTGAACCATTTTATGCTACGAGATATTTCGTTCTTTGAAATAAAAGATATTGAATAGATAATTGAATAAATATTGAAAGCCATCCAAAAATAAAAAACAATTTTTTTCAAATTTTTCTGCTTCAATCCAAACTGAGTAAGTTTCTTGCAATCATGTACATGCATGCACTATTCCGGTCCACCTGTTTTAAATCGGTGGTTCAAAATTTTAAATTTTTCACTAGCCACACATAGAGAAACACGCGAATGATTTGCAAATGGAATATTTTGTGGTGCACTCATTATTCTTGCTAATATTTGAACCACTACTACGGCATACCTAATTCTATCGTGATCGCACATGTCCGGAGTCAACCTTTGGCATATGGTCAATGTAATACACGAACAGCTGATAAACATTGAAAATACAATTAACAACGCAGTTTAGTTCATACATTGAAGTTTTCTGCTTACCAACCCGTAGACTATGCTTCTCAACCTCGTGTGTGCTTTTGATATTAATAATTTTACACTGAATCGGAAATATAGTTCATATTTTCTAGTTTTCTTGGTACTCAGACGTAGGTTGTCGTTTAGAACCTCTTGTGTTTTTGTATTACTATTTAAGTTCTCCAAGGCATAAAAGCCCCATATCCAATATTCGTTGTCAGAACAATAAATTCGTCGAATTGTTTCCTTTGCTGTCGTAATTTGACCACTCAAAGTAGGTGAGGTTTATTTAGAATAAGTTTGAGTATATGTCTTCTTTTCTGTAACGACTGCTTCTTGTAACAAATCCGCAAATATCAGAAGAGGACGCGGACGCCACATTTCAGCAGCCTACAGTCGAAAATGAGAGCGCCGCAAAAGGTATCAGAGCGGCGGAAAACTACCATTGTGTCGATATAAATAAGTAAAGCAATGGAAACATCAACGAAGTGCATTCTACATCACACAAACTTTGAGCCTAGATGATGATGTATATTGTACAGCACGGTAGCTACAGTTTTCTGATCGCACATCTGGAATATGTATAAAACGTAGTATAAGTCATTTGTTCTCCTGTATACCAAAAGTATCAAAAAAATACTGAATGTACCTTTGTTTAGCATAACAGACGATTGTACTCGTTAGTCTATTGATGGTGTATTAGTCATACCACGGTTTGTCTCTCACGGGGACGTTTGGTTACGGCCTCCTTTGGAGGTGGTAATTGTGCTAAGGTTCGCTATATAAGATTTGTACATTTTCGTGCACACCAAACCATACTGGCATGTGTAGGTTCATAATGCAGATATGCAGTACAATCGATTCTCGAGTTTTCAATGGGAACTAAATTTTCCGAACAAAAGCGCAACTGTTTAAAATCCAACCAATCTCTTACTATGTTGCACAGAAGCAGCTTTGCTGATATATTTTTTTGCTGGTTCTCCTTTCGGGGGGCATTTTTGTCCAAACAATCACTTCCTGTTTGTTTTAAAACTTCATTAAAGCCTCCGAACACTCCTCTTTAGCATACGATTTCTAGAAAAACTTTGCACAATGCTTTGAAATTACGAAACAATCCGAACGTTCATACGCGCTTAGGCGTTGAAGAAGCTATTAGTACTGCGGCGGAAAACAATCTTAAATGTCCCTATAACTACAATATTCAGACATCTGCTACGATATACAAAATTCAGAGGTCTTGTAAAGAAAAACAAGTGCTTGGATGTTTGTCGCTGCTAGTGAA
>JABSTR010003572.1:0-15848 GCA_013339765.2 Haemaphysalis longicornis
ACAGGAAATCCCAGTTTGGGGGTGACCTGAAGCTTTACATAGGGTTTGCTAATAACAGAAGCAGCGGAAAAGAACTCTCTTGACCGGCAAGTGCTCCAGGTGCGAGCACAAGCCACTTGCAAGAGAGTTAGTGATGATGGTGCGCTTCGGACAGCGCTCGTTCTGTGTCATCATCTTGGCTGCGGTGTCTCTCATAAGAAGTGTGTTTAAATGCATATTGGGATATTGGCACGCGACAGTTTACCCCCTCCCTGCCCCCCCCCCCCCCCCCCCCCCCCCCCCCGAAGGAAGCATCGTGCCAGTGCTAATGCGGAAAGCAGACGAAAATTCATTTTCAATTCGCCACGTTTTCGCGAAGTATGGTTTCATGTGGACTATGTGTAAGACCTTAGTTCAGCGATGAAGGCGCTTTCTGGAAATGCTGTCTAAGTGACGTCGCTAAGCTATTGTAGTACTCTGTAGTGCCCGAAGCAGCGCTTCATGGTCTTTTCGCAGAAGCCCTCGATTTGACCGAGCTCCACACCCAGACGTAATCACCAGGTTGGAAAGCGGCGTGTCTGCGCCGAGCATTAGAAGTAGCAGCAGCATGCAACTGTTGTCTGATTCGATTTCCTGCAAGTTCACCGCCTTTTCCGTGCACTCGGCGAAATCCTGGCAGTCGAATCGTAACCGCAACCATCCCTAGAGAACATGGCATCTGTCATTGAGGTAGCCTTGCGGCTGCACAGTAGAGCGAATGCTGAATGGTTTTTTTGCCTGGCTGCATTGTTGGAAACGGCAACGTATGGCAGGACTTAGGCGCAACCCTTATGTTCTTGGTCGACATACATGCTCAGCATGCCTGCAATTGGTTTGTTCACGTTCAGTGTGTCTGTTTGTATGCTGAAGGTTAAAGGAGCCATGAAGACAAAATACAAGTTGTGTTTATTAGAAAGACTGCTTAGTCCCGATAACAATGATACCAATATCATCGCAATCTTCGAAAAAATAACGGAGTTATTAAAGAAAACGTGTGAAGCAGTCGCGACCCCCCAGCCAATTTCCCGCAACTTTTCTATGACGTCACAGAACCTCGTTTGTGCGATTGGCGGCCGCCTAACTGACCTGTCGCGAGGACACATGACTGGACGTCTGTAATGGGGCCTCTATTTCCATTTGACCGCATCCCTTGAATGCTAACGTGCAGTTAACGCAGTGAAAATTATGTTTTATTGTTGGCCCGTATGACGTCATTCTTCCTCATAACACGTCACTCTGGCACAAAATTTGAAAGTTTTTAAATACTTCTTGCTTTTTTTTTCTTTAAAAACATCTTTTGTGGCTGTAATAGAGCTGAGTGAGATACTGAATCCTAGTTCTTTCAAATTAAACGAAGTTGTATTTTCTCTTCATGGCTCCTTTAAACTATCAATTTTTTTGTGGAAATACCGGTGAGGTCAATGACGGCGCTCACCAAGTCTGTGTTGGATGGAGTACCCCTGTCTGCAATCACAATTACAGGAGTGCCATAGCCAAAAACAATGTTTTCAATAAAAAGTTGGCCACGTCGGGGATCTGTGCAACGCCGCAGAGCATTCGTTTCGGCGTATCGGGTAGCATAGTCGGTCGCGAAAAGTATTCCCTTGTTTGCCACCATAAGAAGCAGGGAAGGGGCCAAGGAAATTCATGTCGATGTGCTGAAACGAGTTTCCGTTACTTGTACAGGTTGGGCGTCCAGACTGTGTTTTATGTCGCGTACAGTCACGGCAGTTACTGATGTAGAAGCAAACATCCTTCAATGTAGATGCAAGTTTCGGCAGGTAGTTGATCTTTAATTGGGGAATATCGTGCGCGCATAACGCGAAGTGGCCAAGCGGTGGTGGAAGGCTGTAGTATTTCTTCTCGAAGATTCGTGGGAACAACGCGAGGACAGTCTCTTCTCTCCGGGGCGACTTTTTGGTTGTAGACAAGATTGTTCCTCAAATAAATTGACATCACGGATGAAGACGTCTGGCTCCTGCGTAGTTGGCCCTTCTAAAAAATCTACAAGTGGCTGCAACCCAAAGACTTCACTGTGCTGATTGGGAAAATTTAAAGCGTGGATAACAGAAAAAACGCCGCCTCATCATCATCTTCGGTCCGAGGTGCTCGACTAGAGCTCGGTAGAGAGGGTCGGCGTTAGAGTGCTGTTTCCCTGACTTAAACAAAACTGTCATATCAAACTCCTGAATTTGAATGCTCCAGCAGGCTAGGCGTCCAGAGGGTGAACCAACTAGTCAACCAAGAAAGCAAGTCGTCTTCACTAAAAGTTCCAAATTGACAGGCGTAGATATACGGTCTAAATATACTGACCTCACAAACAACGGCCAGGCATTCCTTCTCTGTACCTAAGTACGCATGCCCGCGCGGGACCGTGTTGGGCATGCGTAAGCGCCAACTCTCCCTGAACCATTACTTCATCTGATCACTACGGCTTCCAGACCAACGTTGGTGGCGTCTGTATGCATTATAGTGGCCGATCATTATGGAATTCGTAAGCACAGGCGCAACTTGTAAGCGACGCCGCCTGTTCTCGAAAGCAGTCTCTACTCCTAACTGGGCGAAACGAAGGCGCCGTGTTTGATGGGTGAGCCCTTTGAGCGGAGCCGCTATTTGGGAAAAGTTTTCTATGAAGCGCCAGTAATAAGAGCATGAGCCCAGAAATCACAGCAAAATCTTTTCGTCGACGGGCGTCGGCGAAAAGGTTGTACAGCGCATACAGCGCATACTTCGTCAAGACCGGTCTTGACGCTGGCGTGGCTGACAACGTCACACAAGGAATGGAGTTCTTGGTACCCAAAATTACATTTTTACGCTTTGAGGGTGAGGCCAGCTGCTGTTATGGCACCAATAACGCGGATTAGTCGTTTTACATGTTCTCCAAAGGTGGATGGTAACATGATTACGTCGTCAAGGCATACCAGACACGTCTGCCACTTCAGATCGGACAGGGCAGTGATCATTCGTTGTAAAGTTGCCGGTTGCGAATAAAAGGCGAAAGGGGTATCTTAAACGAATAAGGTCCTTTCGGTATCATGAAGCCTGTTCTCTTGTGGTCGCGCTCATCCAACTCCATCTGCTTGTACCGGCTCTTTAAATCCATCGACGAAAATAATGGGTATAACGAAGCCTGTCGAGGGAGTCATCGATCAGTAAAAATGTGTACACGGACTTCCTTGTCACCTAATTGAGCTTTCTGTAATCTACACAAAACCTTAGCGCGCCATTCTTTTTGTTTACCAAAACAACGCGTGACACACAAGGGCTTCGAGAAGGCTTGATAACATCTCCGCACATGTGCCCCACTTTGTGGCGAATGGCGTCCCGTTCTTTCGTACAGACACGATTCGAGTTCCGACTAACTGGTCCCATGTGGTTGTCAGTAATGATGCAATGTTTTGTAAGCGATGTTTGACACATGCCAAATGTTTTATAGACGCCGTCCTTGAAAGTGGTCAGCAGGGCGAGAAGTGCTTGTTGTTTACTTAACGGCAACTCAGAGTTGACATCGACTGGGATTGGTGATCGGCCTTGTGTAACCAGATGCGCGTCCTTGTAATGTAAAGCAGTCTTCGCAATCCACTATGTTCTCAAAAAAAGGCAACTAGCATGCATTTGGCGGCATGTGAATGTTTATTCCTGAAGATGCTAAGCAGTATTCTGCATGGCCATCGGTGAGGCGCAACAATCCTCGAGGAAATGCGTTGCCGTGACGTAATAATAGTTCATAGATTCGCTGTGCTATACCGTCAACAATGTACACATATCGCCGTGAACTGCAACGAGCATGCAGGACTGCGGTGGTATTTGGACAGCCTCGTCAATACCAAGCAACGGTTTCAGGCATTCTGTGAGTTCTGGTAGGCGGCGGCTGGAGGAGAAAGTTATTAGTTTCTCACTAACCTTGATGAGAGCGTTTGACTTCATTAAAAAGTCTACGTTTAAAATAAGGTCCTTGCAGCTCTCTGTGAGGGCCACAAAACTAACGACTAAATCAGCGTCACCGATGGTGATTCTGGGGTTGCACTTCCCAACCGGCCTCACTAAATGGCCTCTAGCAGATCTAATCTTAAGCCCTAAGCACGGCATCCTAACCTTTTTAACCGAGCGGCGAGGGTCTAAAAAATTATGGAGTAATATGCACCGGTGTCATAAATAAAACCACTTCATGTTCATCCATAAAAACGACAGGGTCGGTAATTCTATCTTCAGCGGAAGACATTCACATGGTATTTTTTTAATAGGAGATGTCAAGGGTTTTCGAAGGCCTTCCTTGGGTTTGCAACGAGCAACCCTGCCTGCTGTGGTTGCTGTTTATTTGCCCTGCGTAGGGCTTGGGGATCTGCCTCGCCGTATGCTATCGAAGTTGCGGTGGTTAGATCGAACGTTGTGGGCTGCTGACGGTGAACGTGGTCTACGTCTCAACAAAAGGTCTCGCCTGCGGAAGTGTACTCCTAGATGGCGGGGGGTGTTATCCCAAAGCTAGGGAGTGAAGCCGTCGGAGAAAATCCGCGAAGTCCAATTCTGCGGTACGGGCACCGGAGGAAGATATGGCCTGCTTCACCACAGTGAAAACATGGTGGCCGCTTCTCATTCGTGCGCCAGGCATCGACTTTCGCACCTGTCCTCCAGGGGAAGTCTCCATCCGAGGCCAAAGATACGGGCTGTTGTGTGCTTCCTAGGGCCAAGTGTTGATCTGACGCACGCGTTGAGCCGCAAGAGTCGTTGGTGCAGGTGGGTGACGAAGGACCACTGACACAATTTGGTTCCAGCTGCTGTGGCTGGTGCTTCAGAACCACCACGAATTTCCGGATCATCTGACGCAAGCCTTTGTCTACGCAGGCATGCAGTCCAAGAAGAGCATATCCCGTGCAGCTGTAGCTCCTCCCTTGCTATCTATGGCACTAGCTCACACAGTGATCTGTGACTCGATGCAGTCGCTGCAGCAGCAATGCCTGGATGCGCGCTGGTAATAGGGTCGTAATGCCGGTATCCCCCCTGCAGGGCTCGCTTGATAGCAGTGGCCTACTTACAGAAATCCTTCATTGTACGAGGTCATTTCGTACGAGGCCAGCTTACAGTTGTGCCTTGACACCATGTTGTAAATGCCGTAATATCTTTGGCTCTGGCATATTGGGTTTGGCTATACTGAAGAGGCGTGCCATGTACTCTGCATACATCGCGTCCATCTCGTTCAGCCCTTAGATGCGAGATTCCTATAGGTGTTCAGCGCGGCAACCAGTGCTGGCGAACGTCTCTTGCAGCTGGGTGCGAAATTCCTACCACGACAACCGGATGGCCTCGCGGTTTTCAAACCACGTCCTAGCACTGTTGTCTGCCGAAAAGTACAGATTTCACAGTTTTTGTGGAGAATCCCACTGGGTAAATTTTTGGCGTACTTCAATTCTCTAGCCAGCATTCGGCTTCATCGAATACTTCACCATCGAACGTTAGAGAAATGCGCGGTTGCTGCAACGTTACCTGAGAGACTACACTCTGAGCAAATACTTGCGGTTGAAGATGTTGGCGTCTTTGCGCATCGAAGGGAAATAGCCCGTACTCGCGAGACCGGCTGAGTTTGCGGCGGCCTATTTCACGAAGAGGTTTCTCTACAGGACAGGGCCATACGGGGCTTCCAGGAGGTGTACTAGACATCGAGTAGTCGTTCACAGCTCCTACAACAGTGACACGTACAGCAACTGCGCATTTAGCTTTACTTAAGCTTTACCTTACCTTTATCTTACCTTACCTTTACCTTTAAAGCTTTACCTTAAGCTTTACTTGGGCTTTGCTAATAACAGAAGCGGTGGTGAAGAACGCTCTTGACCGAGAAGCTGTCTTGCTGCGAGAAAAGCCATTCTCACGAGAGAGTGTGATGATGATGCGCTCCGGGTAGCACTCGTCCGTTCTTGTCGCCTTGGTTACGGAGTCTCACATTAAAAGTTCATTCAAAGACACGTTGACACGTGACAATATATGAAATATATGTAATATTCGGTTACGTTCTAGGTATCATGTTTTGCATTCAGCGTAGACTATACGCCGGGATAGTACGGCAAGCAGCTGGCGCAAGGTGAAGACCTGAGTGGAGGATTGGATAAAGCATCTCTAGCGGTGCTTCGTGTCCCACCCATACACGATATTACATTACCCTAACCCAAGCTAGATCAAGGCGGGGTAGACCCGTAAAAGGAGTGATTTGTCTATGCCATGTGACTGTATGGGTGGTAGAGGGGGTTTACTGATTGCAAGCAATTAAGTTTAGGTTAAGCCCGTCTTGCCAACATAGATCGGGAATGGCAAAAACTGTAGCCGTCGATTAGAATGAGGCGCATAATTGCAAATTTTAGGCAACTTTGATTTTAGGTATTCGATTGTAACACGAAAGTCGACCCCCTGCAGTAAAAAGTAAGAAAAAAAACTCCGGTTATAATCGAGAAAATACGGTAACAAGTAAGTATCTTCAAGATGTTGCCCAAAACCACGAATGACTTCAGGGAGCTCAAAATGCCGAAATGCCAAACTGTGTCATAAGCCTTCCTCAGGTCAAGAAACACTCTTATGCAAAACTCCTTATGCGCGAAGGCATCCCTGCTGTACGCTTCAAAGGTCACGAATTTACCGTTGGTGGATCGCGCCATCTGGAAGCCGGCCTGACAGCTCCTGAAAAGCCCGTTGTGCTCGGGAAAGTATACAAGTACCCTGTTTTTCATCTCTTTAAGAAGCTAGCACAGGCGCCTTATCAAGTCAATACGAGGACAACTTCAAAGAAAAGAGGGGTCTTCCCCTCCATCAGCAAAGCTACTACCTCCAAGACCTTGAATGGCTGCCCGAAAGCCATGTTTTATTGTAGAGCTGTGGGAGCGTTTAAAGAGTGTCTGCGTCTAGGTGTGTTGTGGTGCTGCAGTGTTGTCTGCGCCAGGAGCTTTAGCGTTGCATGTGCTCAGAGCAGCCTTCAGCTCATGAGTTCATAACGGGTAATTGTAACTATTGTTTGATTTGTTATTATTGCGTGTATTCAGAACAGGACACTGTTCAATGTTTTGTACACGTGTATTAACCTGGTCTTTAAATATGTCTCCTGTTGTGATAACCAGAGGCAGGCTGTGTCTGTGATCCTTTTAGTTTCGTATTCACTTCCATAACTTGTGTTTCTTTGTATATGAGTTATTAGATGTGAGCAAGGCCCGCCAAGTCTAACTCGTATGCCTCACGGCGCACACGCTTACGGTGAGCCTTTGGCCATTTGAAAGATAGGTGATCCGACGTGGGGTACGACGAAGGATACCCCAGGCATTGTTCTGGGCTTCTCGCGCGCGCTTACAGTATTCATTCCACCACGGCCTCGTTGGGTGGCGAGGGGGAATTGTAAGCTTCGGAATTTGGGGCGGCGTCGATGATGTGCCCCGTGGTAATTTGCGCTGCTTGCTAATTGTGTAGGTGTGCTATGAATGTGCGGTGAAGTTTACATGTTTCTGTAAATATATTCCAGTTTTCTTTTGCCTCATTGAGTAGTTTAGGGGAAGGTGAACGATTTGGGCCTTTACCTATCTATATCACTGCGTTATGGAAGTGATCACCACACTATGGGCCTATACGCACGCCCCACTGCAGAGGTGGAAGAATCACCCGGCCAAAAACCAATTCAAGGTGTGGTGTAGGTATTGTGTACTACATTGTGGCATGTGCGCTGGGTCTTAGAAAATGGCTTGCTCCCGACAATGTTACAATTTCTCAATGAGGTAACCCCGGGCCTGTGTGCGGAAAGAGCCCTAGAGTGCGTTATCTGCATTGTGGTCACCTATAAAAATAAAAGGTTCATGCAAATGATCTATCAGCGACTCGAACTCTGAGCTAAACACGGGATCATCTGGTGAAATGTAAATGAAGCATTCCTTTATTTACCTACTAAATATTATTGTGCGAACTGCGACCGTCTTAAGGACAGTGTTTGAATTGATGGTATCACATGCTAGTGATGTCTGGGCGATAACAGACACACCGCTTGATGCGCATGTGCAGCAATCTCTTTCATTTCTAAATACCAAAAACTGTTGAAGAAAACCGTGTGTTTCCTATTTAATTGCGCTTTGTAAAAACACGTAACACCTGCAAGATTGGATTGCAGTACCTCGTAGACATCATCACCATTTACGCCTTCACAGTTCCATTTAAGTCAATTTTCTCTTTCTATTGCATTGTTCAGCGCGACTTGATTGGGTATGTTTGTGTATTATTTTTCAAGCATGTTATTCATGCTAGCGGTTTTTATCTTCTTTGTTGACTTGAATGCCAGAGCCTGTTTCTTGCGCTGCAATGCTTGCAGGATCGCAGCGACGTCTATCGCGGCGTTAGATATCTTGGGAGTTGCACAGAAACCGAGCTCTACGAACCTAGCACATTTTCGGGTACCCTTACACTAATTTTTTTCGCGCTTACCATGCGTGAGTGTCCATGATTTATAGCACGCTTGTTCCAAGCGTGATGCGCTTTCACGCTGGATAATCACGCTTCTAAGCATGACTCTCGGTATGCGTAACGCTTGCGAAGCGTGAGTGGAGGATATTTTTTGCACGCTTGTTTTAGGCGTGGTGAACTATCAGGCTAGCGCTCAGGCTTGCCATCCGTGATTGGCGTCCTTCCTAACGCTTAGTGAAAGGGAGAAGAGGGATTTGTACTTACTTTCTGCGGCGTTCTCCAGCTGCGTATAAGAAGCCTCTGTGACCGTGACAAATCATCTAAAAAGAAAGCTGAAAGAAGCAGTAGTTTGTGCCGTGCTTATGGTACGGGTGTCTTGGAACACCCACCAAGGCCATAAACATGGCAGAGCAAACATTACCTTCTTTCAGCTTTCTTTTAAAATAATTTCTGACAGTGAAAAATGCATCTTAATATACACAGCTGGGGAACGCCGCAAAGATAAGTTCAAATCCTCTTTCTCCCCTTTACTAGGTGTCAGGAGGGCCGTCAGTTGCGTAGCGATAAGCCTCACGTTGCGATTGCGGCGTTAATCCTTCGTCATGCATGGTCCCAAACTTAGTAGTTTAAGCAGAATAAGGGGGTAGGATTGTCTCTGAATTTTGATTGGGATAAACCTAAGCGCTCTCGAAGGCGTTGCAATACAAAGTTTCATAAAGCACCTTGAACAAGTACACCTAGCGAACCCCATGCAATTAAGACTGCGATGTGCATTCTTTCGGAGCCATTACCTATCACTGTGTGCAAAAAAATCAGTAAGGAAGTGCGGGAGTATTACTGTGAACGTTGAGGTTGCGAATCGCAGCCAAGGAAACACGCAGAACAAGAAATTTACACAAATTTTTATATTTGACTGAAACATTTCATTTACAATAACCTGTAAGAATGCTCCCATAGAGAGAAATCCAAAAAAAACAGGAAATATAAGATAGGCTCCAGATGAAGTCCTTATGCCGCTTTTAAGAAGCACGTGCACTTTGCAATGAACTTAACTCAAAAGAAGTGTAGTTTCGTCAACAAATCGCGGAGCATTTTTGGCGCCAGTGTTATTACGTCGATCTCATAACGTGTAACTACTACTCCACCGAATCCTAGCAACTCCCGGAAAGCAGACAAATACGTAACGTCCACTGTATAACACACACACAAACACAGCACCAAGGCGCTTTCCAGTGACGTGTCCAGTTGCAACTTCACAAATTATGAGGATTCTGCCGCATACCAGCTGCTCCAATTCGCGTCATGCAGTGCAACTGCAAACGATGTCCACGGTGAAAAGCTGCAAAGAAAAAACTGGCTTCAATATAATACTTGTAGGCTGATGTGTTCGAAATGTCATACAACACGCTGACCTCTGCCGTGATGTGCAGCACAAATGCACAATTTTATTAATGCCCTAAGGTGGGGGGTCTGTAGAATGGGACGCGGTGTTCAACGCTTTTTAATGTGTGCCCCGCCTGTGTGAATGTGAGGTGTACAGTAATTTAGACGTCTTCAAGGATCTCAGCGGCGAACACAGAGCGAGAAAGCGGCTCTTTCACCTTAAGTGCTACGCCTCCTCCTCCTCGCCCGTGAACGGTCACCGACACGAACCGCAAGCGGGGCCGCAAAATTTACCACCAACGAGCCAAATATGCCAAGCGCATGAGCCGAGACCGGCGGAGACGGGACGGCGACCGGAACAACTGAGCTGCGACAAAGAGAAAAGCACTCCTTCCTTTTTTCTTCTCATCTTTGCTGGTCGACCGTATAATCCGCGTCAAATGGAGGCAACATAGAGAACTAGGCCTGCTCCTAACTAATGCGAAGTTCCGCGACAATAGCAATATCTGCAATAAAAACACTATAAACGTCGTCATTGGGAAAAAAATCCCGTCATCTCCACGAAGTGAATGATGATGACAGGGGCGAAGCTAAAATCCTTATCGGTAAAACCGTGAAACATTCGCCCGCACATCATATAAAGACTCGACACGGCAAGCTTACCACCGCTCCGTTGAAAAGCCCGTCGACGACGTCGATGTTTGTGGTGATTATGTAGGGCTTGTTTGGGACGATCAGAATCTCCATGAGTAAGTTGGCGAATTCGGTGTGTGACATTTTAGCCACCTTGGTCGTCGCCTTCAGCAGACCATCTTGTCTGGCGTACCCCCGGTACGTGTCTTGAGCTCGCAGGCGACGGGCGACAACCTCTTCTTCTTCCTCTCCTTCTTGTTGGGTAGCAACGAACGCGTTGAAAGTTTTGACCTCTTCGGCCAATCCTTGGTTGGCCAATCCCTAGGGGGTTCCTGCCACAATCATCATTAATGTGCCGGATACAGCAGCAACGATGGACGGGAATTGGCCTGAGCAAGAGGAGCTTCGTCCTTAATAGTACTCAATTACCTACAATGCAAAAACATTAGAAAATAATTCCTTACATGGATATTCCAAGCGACCATGCATGTCAGCTGACTTCCTACTGTAAGAACGCTATCCAGCTGGAAAACTGGAGTTCAGAGTGAACGACGTCGTGTCACTCGATATTTCCTGGCAGTCGACACTTGGTGTTCTGTCACCTATCATGCGAAACACCATGCCGCCCAGTCCATGTGAAATTCGCCACTTTTTACCACACGAAAGCGAACACTCCGCACAGTGCACACCTGAATAGCAGGCAGACACAACGCGCAAAGCGCCTGCTTCGGCCGATGCCTCCAACGGCTCTAACTGCGTTTTCCCGACAAAATCGCTGATTCTAGCGCCACCTTTCAGTCACTTCGCACGAAAAAATAAAGAAAGAAAAGAAGTCGCAGCAACATACAACAGCGCGCCCCACGGCTCCATCGGGGATGTGTATCAGGGTATATATATATATGCGTGACTAGGAGAGGCGCGACCACCGGCGCGAAACTTTTCTTAGCGTCATTTCTCCGGTTTACACGCATGCAATCTTGCATCACGTGTAAAAGAAAGCGAATGTGGGTTTCCCCAACCCGCTTCACACTTACATGGAAGAAACCCACGCGTATTTTAGGTCACGTGGTTTTCAAAACGAATTTTATGGTGCTAAAGAGCGTGTTTACGCTTACTACGCGTGACCAAATTTGGAGTGTATCCTGAACCACCAGACCTAAGCCCGTCATGAGCGCCACAGGAGGCTTGGGTGGTGCTGCGGGTCTAGGAGCTGCGGCAGGCCTCTGAGTGTCCATCTCCTCCGTGCCCTCGGGTGTACGGGGGGCTGGAGGCTGCGGGACCGGGAGTTCATGTCATATGAAGGACTGTTTTCTTATGGTTTGTAAGTAAAAAGCAACTCTCAGTGCAGCAAAGAACAGGTGATGTCATCACCACGAGAAGCAGCATACTCAGGTTCCCTGAAGGACAAAGGCCTCCCCCTTTGACATCCAACTCCTCCTGTACACCGCCTGTAGAGTCCAGTCCTCCCTGTAATTTCCTTATTTCATTCATCCATCGGGTCATTGGCCTACCGCTTCTCCTAGACCCATCAGTTGGTATATGTTCCACCGGCAGTAAGTTCGTCTCTCTACATGGCCAGCTCAAGTCTATTTCTTTTTCTTTTTTTGAACTATGATATCTTCAAATCAAGTTTGTTTTCTTGACGAGGTAGCGAGTTTCCAGTCTATATTTCCAAATTTCGTTCAGTACCCGTTACGTTCCAGTCTATTTCCAACATTCGTTCAGTTCCCCTTTAAGCCATGCTAAGTTCGCTTTATCGTTATTTATTAAGGTGCCTAGTTTCAGCTCCGTATATCATCAGTGGCAGTATGCACTGGTTGCGTAGTTTCTTTTGAGTAACCGAGTAAGCTTAATTTTCATTATTTGGGAGTGCTTGCCAAGTGCCCCCTACCAATACGTATTCTGCGACGCATTTCTCCCTCGTGATTGCGGTCAGCACTAACCATCTGTACAAGGTAGTTATATTCTTTAACTTCATTTAAGGTTTGGTTTCCTATGCCGAAGAGGGAATTCTTGTCATGCCTATTCCTCACTTCTTCAGAATTATTATATTTATTTCCAGCCACACTGCCATGCTTTCTCAGTTTAGTTCCTCAAACATCGTTTACATGTGTTCTGTAGTCTACCTGGACAAGAATATGTCGTCCGTAAATATCAAATGGTTCAAGTATTCCACCTTTATCCCTAATCCTTTGTTTGCCTAGACAAACTTTTTAAATATATCCTCCAGACAAGCTGGATATAATTTTGAGGGATGGTAACTCCCTGTGTGACGCCCAGTCAGATCGGAAGTTTATCGCGTTGCTTGGGGATGTCATCCTGCCCGTGCATTCCTTATATAGGTCTTGTAAAACTCTTACGTTGGCGTCCTCTATTCCCTATTCCAGTAGTGCTCCTAGCAGGGCAGCGGTAAGTACTGACTCAAACGCTTTCTCATAACCTTTAAATGCAGTGTAAAGGGGTTTAGTGTACTCCGCGGCTTTCCCTAACACGTGATTGACGGCATGCCCGTTATATATTTTTGAGTACCCGTTCCTAAATCCAGCCTTCTCGAAGGGTTTTTAGGTGTGCAAGATTTCACCTATGCGCCTAGCTATAACCTTGGTTAAAACGTTATAAACAACTGAGAGTAGGCTGATGGGTCTATACTTCTTGCGATCCTTGTGATCTCCCTTCGTTATACCCAAAACGTTTGGCGTTTTTCCAGGCTATGGGCACTTTTAGAGTCTTCAAAGCGTTCCGAAACAGTACAGAAAGCTTTTCCAGTGCAATATCTGCTTCCTGCTTTAAAGACTCATCGCTATACCGTAGTCACCTGCACCTTTTCTTATTTTCATTGCGCTGAAAGCTCCTCCTACATCCTATTGAGTTTGTAGTGTGAATTTGAAAGCTGAGCTTGTATTCTCAGTAGTTTCCGTTTGTGTAACGTAAATACACACAGCCTGGTATAGAATGGTTCTGTTGCATTTATTATCTCGTCCAAGTTGTGCGGAATGTTACCCTGCTCGTCCCTGAGTATCTTTGCCGATGACCAATTTTCTGTTAGTTGCTTGAAAGCTTCCGGTCATTTGCGGCGTTTCTTCGACCACTGCCATGTTATGTGCGCGAATGTCGTTTTTTTTACGTCTGTTAATTACTCTCGACTACTCGGCTAATTCAATCTGATCCGCCATACTTGACACTTTCATGTTCTTCCATTTGGCAATTACTTCCTTCGTTTTCATAGTTTATCAATTTGTTCCATTCAGATTGATTCTCCCACCGCTGCTGCTTATTATTTGAGTTCTTGTGTTAGGTTGTCATATAGGCTGTCTACACTGACCTCAGTCTACTCGTTTAGTAGCACACATTTGTTTTGAGGAGATAGTTTAAACTCCTATCATTTGGCTCTTACTGGCTCTATTCGGGGCTTCTTAATTTTCATCAGTTTCCTTCTTTCTCTTTTGAGATTTAGCCTTAGCTTTCATCTACCCATCCTATCATCGCGTCTGCGATTCTAACTACATATTTATCCGTCCATCACAGTACCTGGTATGTAATTTATTATTATTTCTATTTCGTTTTTGTTGTTTCATTGGGACTCTTCTCTATCTACTTTCTCTTCTTTCGTGTGTAGAAAAAAGTGTTTATCAACCTCAGGGTTTTGTCTCTCTGCAAATTTCAACGAGTGTATCTCTTCGAGTGTTGCGATTGTCAATGCGGAAGTTTCCCGCTGATCTTTCTCCCATTTCTTTCTTTCAGACCTTTACGTTACAATCTGCAATTCAAATAGTGACCTGTGTTGTTGCCTTCTTTTTGCTGATTTTATGCCCTTAGACTAGCTTAATCTCAACAGCGGCCACTCTCTCGCTAATGCTAAAAGAACTCCTCCACGTTGCGTGCTATTTCTCTGTGGATTAACAATTCCACCCCGCGTTCTTTCTTCTCTTGGGATCCACTGTAGCACAGAATATGGCCACTAGTGAGCTAAAGAGAGCTTTTTTTTGTGTTAATTTTGGTTAACCCCATAATATTTCCCTTAATGTCCGAGAGTACCTCTAGTAGTGCTGCTAAGCTTTCTTCGCTATGCAAGGTTCTTGCATTGAACTTTGCCAGTTTCAAGCTCCAGTGCCGGCCTGTTCGTACCCAGAAATTCTTACCGCCCTCTTCTGTATCACTGTCCTGAATGCCAATGTGGACAGGCGCTCAACAGGTCCTGCGGACTGAGGTCCGAGAGTTGACGTGGTGAGTCATGGCAGGTGGCGGCGAAACCCAACACTAGGGTTGCCAGATTCTTCTCTGGTGAGGGAGTTGTCGAAATCACAAATACAGCAGTTCCCATTGTATTTATTCGGGCAGATATCGGGCGGCCAGCCGTTGCCGCTGGCCACCCTACCAGCAGCAGGTGGTTACTCGTGTCCTGTCCTGACCCTGGGGAGTTATTGCGGGGAGAACCATATAACAAAGCAAGAGCAAGCGACAAATAATCTTTTTCAGGGATCACATGCACATGGGGCACAGCTGAGTAGAAACCCTGGATTAGATAGAGCCATGGGCATCCTGAAGATATGTAGGCTTGGCGGATCCCGGCAACAGCGCATCTTTCCTCCCCCAGGCGTAGCTGCCCGCTCCAAACGCATTCCTTTGAACCCGACGGCCGGGTGGCCATGGTCGGGCTTCGTTGGCCACTTGTTCCAAGGTGTTTCGTTACATAGAGGTTGGCCTTTAGAACTAAGCAGTTCCAGACAAAATGTCTCTAACGAGCACCTGGCATTTGTAGAAAACAAAATGGCTCCTAAACCTTCTCTTGTCTTGGACACGCATACAAGTAATGTCCAGAGTACAACAGCAACGACAGCATGGGGTCACGCCCATCGTTTTCCGAGGCGAGTAGGTGCCTTCCAGCCGGCCACACTGGTTGCGGCGCGATATGTAGCCATAAACGTCGGTATACTTGCTTCCGAGTGTGTTTTTCGGCCCGCTTGATGCTTACATTCACTCTGACTCGTCATAGGGCTGCAAACATAGACCAAAATAAGGACCACAACGTCACATTGGGTCCTGCGCGTAAGGGGTACATGGCTCCTTCCGCCTTAGCACCACTCTTGCCTCACCTAGAGGTGCAAGATTCACCACAAAATCAGTTTCTCTGCTCCAGGCAAGGCAGCGCCCAGAACACCGGCAGGATCGTACTTAAATTAAGTAATACAGCTGTTCCATTCACGACTTATTCGCACCGCTTATACGTACTTGCAGTCTTTTAATGGGCCTATTCTTCGCCCCCCACTTTTTGTCAGTTTAAAGGTGGTTCCGCACAGTTATGCTTTAACACGCAGTAACCATTTCATGGGATGGGCGAAGCCGCGGGAGGTGCACGCCGTGCCTCAAAGTAGGGGAGCTTGACGGCGGAGCGCCGG
>JABSTR010003573.1:0-27308 GCA_013339765.2 Haemaphysalis longicornis
CGGCGCGGTACAATGAAGCAAATAGCGCTTGTTTTTTTTTTTAATTTACGATCGAGAATACTTCTCAGCCAATTGGCTGAGTGAGACATGGAAGTAATCGAGCTTTATAAGAGCGAGCAAACATGGGGCTCTTCGTTTTCCTCCCGCGAGGTGGGCATCTTACTGCAGGTGTAACCCAACACAATCCGCTCGACCACTGATGCTTGACGTCCACCTGTAAGCCTCCGGCCAGGACACGGACATGTCATCAGTGACGCCATAAAACCTATGGCTTCGTGTACATGCTCCCACTCGCGTGTTTACATGTTAATGACACCGGAAAAAAGAGGGGCGGGCGTGGCGACAGGGAATGCAAGAGAGGTGCCGAATAAAACGGCTTCAGCGAAATGAACACTGTGTGATAGATATAATCTTCTTCGCAGTAAAAGTTTTCATAACGCTTTGTTAGCGTCATTAGAGGCCCCCAACGAAGCTTTTCTTGCTGGTGGCCCGCCCTTTGACAAACTGGGCATTGTGTATTGAGGGGGGGATTGAGCACATCCATTAAGAAAAACATTTGCGCCTTTCAAAACTCGCTACCAGAGGGTGGCAGTGATGCTCCCTACAACGTTTTCAGGTGCTGCTAATATGGCTAGGTTACTGCGTATTGTTAAAGTATGCGAACAAAAATTGGTTGATGCCTCTTTATAGGAATCGGTAAAACACGAAAGGAAATGCACCTTCACAGGATCATTTATTGTGCATCCATATTAACTTGCACATCGCCATTTATATTACGTCGGTATGGCACCGTCAGACGTATCAATGTTAGACACTGGATTGAACGTGCCGGAAAATTGCATAAATGCGGCTGAAACCACAGCACCCGGAAAAACCGTGCGAACGAAATGAAACCGAAACCAAAACCGAAAGCTGTAGGTGGAGGGTGCCTCAGTTCACGCTCGTCCTACCTACATGAAGACGCTGGCATCGAGGCGCAAACTGTCGGCGCTCATTAGTGTCAAGGTGAGGTACTTCGATTCACGTCTCCTAGACGGCAGCATCTCGTAGACGGCATCTAAATAAAGAAAGCAGTGGGAATGATAATAGGGCGCGTTCGTATAACTACTTGCGCTTGAATTCGTAGCGCAGTGGGCAGAGCGCTGTGTACCTCCCGTTGCGGCGAGAGATTTTGTGGCTGGAATCCGGGTGCAGCCGCGTCAATGTAACCTTTTCTGGTGACGTCATTTGCGTGATGGATATGACGCCGGTCAGGTCTTGTTGTACCCGGCTATAAAACACTTTCGCGTTAAAATTCTGGAAACTTCGCAATTGAGATACCAAGTCTTCGAAAATAGCGTAGCTGGTGGTTTTCAGTATCTTTAGCTTGGCTCTTTTATGTTCCCCCCTTCATCTCGGTAGAGCAGACACTATTGCCGCCAAGCAGTCCTCGTCTCTCTCTACTAGGAGAACAACTGCACGTCAGAGCTGGCGTAACCAGTATAGGCGCACCCAATATACACGACGCGCCTCCACACCTGATCGTCTCTCCACTTAAAATTAGCTAAAGTCCGAAGCAAACGGCCGTGCTACGGACGCAGAAAAAAATGCTGAGCCCCTGCATTGCGATCATGCCGCCGTTAGAACGACGAAGGTTTTGTAACACAATGGACCCAGGCGCGATTCCGTCGACGGAAAGCTTTTTTATTTCTAAAGGCGCCCATTCCTCACATCTGCTCTTCAGCTTCTTGCCTCCATGCCAATTTCTCTCACATTTCTTGACCTAGTATTTTCTTCTCTGAAATTTGGTGCGCCATGTTTTGCGCGACGCGAGGTACGGAAGGAGCTAAAGGCTGAACAGCTGTGCTCGTGAAATTCCCTAGACTACACGCGTCTTTAAAGCACCAGAAGTCCTATAGCCTGAAATGTTGGAAAATAAACGCCTTGTAATCTGCGCTATTAGGACATTGCTTACAAAAAGTCGCACTCTATTGAAAACGTTCGCTTCTTATTTGGTACCTCAAACCTCTTTGATTTGCGTTTTGAATTCTTTAATTTGAAAATTTGAAAAAGTCTGAAAATTTGTTTTAATAGTCAGTGAGCTTCAAACCAGGCATTCAAATGAACCCGAACTTGCACTCTGTCTTCATGTATTCATTACATTACGCTAAGATAAACCATAGGCTTAATTTGGCTGAGTTTGACAAAATGAAAACAAAGGAAGAAAGAAGGTTGGGTAGTGTCTACGGCCTGTTTGAATACTGGGAAAGAGTGGTCACTCAATAATCCGCCTTCTCATTCAACTGCGATTGACCATGCTGATTTTAATCTGGAAACATGTTCGAATCATAAACTACGTGCCAATGGTAGCAAAAAAGTGTGGTTAGCCATTTTTCTGTCTTTTTGTCACTTTCTTGTTGGCTTATTTTTCTGCACCCGTTTAAGATAACGAGAATTAGTTATTATGCAAAGAAATTTATGATTGGAAGCTTTTTAATGTTTATTTTTCTCGTTGTCTTTGTTATAAGTGCGGTCACTTTCTCACGACGCTGTTGTTGAATAGAAAGGGGGCTGCGGCCTTGTCAAGCTGTCTACTATCCGCTTTTTTCTGTCACTTCTTTTTCTGCCTGTATGTATTACGGAGAGAAAGATCTAACGCAATAAATTTAATGTTAACTTTAAATTTGCGTGGAGCGGCTGATTGGTTATATTTTTTTCTTCTTTCTCTCTTTTTGGCGACGCCACGGAACAGGGCAGAGGGTTCAGTTTGTTAAAAATAAATTTTTGTTATTGTGTTCAACACACCAGGTGTCAGAAACTTTCGCAGACAGGTCTACAGGCGTTGCCTGCATGCATACATATGGTGAATATCATTGATGAAATATACTGTGCTCGCATGGAACGACTGCATGTTTTCGACACCTGGTTACTCAAGCAACTACCAAACCACGGTTAATGCATACCAATCACGGAATTGATTCCCGAGAACAAACCCCTTACATTCGAGCAACGGAATCGCTCTTTGGACAGAGCGGGTGCTTTCAGTAAATTTCGGAGTTCCGGCATTTACGGTAGTAGGAAAAGGGGTCGTTACATTTTAGCGTGCATGGAAGTTCAGTATTGAGATCAAGGAGTCCGTATAACGAAATTTCCGTATTCCTGAAACTGCCCGTTTTTGAAATTACGGAAAAAGCTCGGCAATACAGTATCTCCGGGTTGCTCCGTAAACCTCAGATTTTTTTTACGGTGTAAAGAGTAGCGTTTTGAGGAAGTCATCGTGCTGTTGGTTCTTGCTGGGGCACTTAGTTATGTTTATGCCTGTGAATATATTATCCTGCAATGTTGTTTGATGATTGACAATGCATTCAAAAAATATTTGTTGAAGCCAATTGGCCCCATCGTCTAAGAATTTATGAATAATGAGTGCTGACAATGAGTTTTATATATCCCTGTTTCTGCGGATAGTTTTCGGGAAAACAGGTTTTCAAAAAGATATGAAAGGCAACACTTTGAAATTAAAGGTTGTAGCCATATTGATCCTTTACGTCAAATAATGATTTTTTTCAAAGACTACACATCAATTATTCAAACTATACTGTATGTGCTTTCAACTTTGACATAAAGAGGAGTTCACTGGTAAGCAACCTGCTCCTGTGAGCTACAAACGTAATCTATATTGATTTTTTTGCTAATTCAAGAGGAGCTCAGTATATAACATTGAATACAGCAGAATGCAAAAGTCGTTGGGTATCTTGAAAATGTTCGTTTATCCTGCGTAGGTGCAATAACCCCCGTAGCGTAAGAGTTTCAATATACTCTGTCGCTCTGGCGGGATTACTGGTCTCTCCGGGATCCGGCTTGATAGCATCAGAACAAACATTTTTACATTGCTCGCGGTCCAGTAACCTGAGTTGCGAAAAACAGCCCATACATTTGTTTTCTTTCTTAATGATGTAAGATGTGATCGAATGCCAAAATAAATGTTATGTAGTTGCTTTGGAGCCATATCTTCATTGAAAGATCGAGATCCAATAATGGCGAGTACATGGCTGCAGAGAACAAAAAGTGACATTTCAAATATAGGTTCCACCAGTGAAATATAATTTCAGAAAACCTGACCTGCGTTGTGGAATTGAGCACTAAGAACTTTCAAATGTCACATGTGTTTTCAATGAGAACAATATAAGAGCACCGCATTCGGTGATTTCTTCGCAGGTTCATCCTCAGGGTCGACTGGTGAACTCGACACCTGCAATTTTAAGGAGAGGTTTTTAATTTCAGAAAGACAAACGTTGCTGATAGTAATATTTCTTTAAGTCAAAATTGTGGTCCCAAACTAAAAATTTTAAAAAGTTTTTGTCGACGATTAAAACATATGTTTAGGAGTTACATAATTTCACCCAATTGTAAAGTTATACATTCATAACATATAAAAAAAGCGTTGGAATATTTTGTTTGAGACGTTTATTACTTAGCAAACAAGCAATTGTCAAGCCCAGAAACGTTAATAAATTAACTGTACACTTCAACCTTAAGTGAAAATTTTTGTGTAGTAAACACTGAGGTTCTTTGTAACTATCGACTTTCACAGAGTACCTCTAAGTAAATCGATGTCGTCGCTTGAAAAGTACCTCCACATTATAACCGCTCTACGTTATTAAAGACTATTGTGTTTCTTGGGCATATTAAACGCCAAAATGTTTAGTCTGTGATCCAGCATGTAAATTGATTCGACAGCCTCTATCAAAGTTTGAATATCGCTTTCCAAGAAGCTGATTTAGGCAAAATATCTCATGAAACTCGAACTAGTGACATAAATCATGCGTATTGATTTTGCTCTCTACAGAGAAAACAATCGAGATAAATGAAGAAAAGTTTGAAATACCTAAAAATAGCAGAATTTTTTATTTTAAAATAAACACATGCTTGGTTTCGGCAGTAGAAAACAGAAAGAGGTCGTTATTCCAGACAATTGCAAGCAAACAGGAAGACGACGCCCCGTACTGCTTGAGGAGCAATAAAGATTAAAATTCCTTTTAGATTGTGCGCTAGCTCATCGAACAGAAGGATTTATAGAATTTAGCAAACTTTATTTCAAATTCGCCATGTGACGTATGAATGGTATGTGAACAATGCAAGATAGAGGGACGGAAAACGGGATGTGGGCTGGCAGGGAGACAGAATCCTAATACCCTTCAACGTTTACAGAAAATAAACAAGTACGTGGCCTTTTCTGTGGCGGTTTTTGCTTTGCGTAAGAATTAAAAGAGTGTTTTGAGTGACTAGCCTAATGGGATACAGAACCAAAAGTAGTAAGAACACTTTTCGGCAACAAATTGCGATAGAGCAGCTTCAAAGGTGCGCATAAGTATAGAAAACTGCCTGAATTGTGCAAGGTAGGCGGCCAACACGGCCAGAAAAAGAGATTCCAAAAAATTGCGACATTTTATGAATTATTGTGCCATGCATTCAACAAATATTGAAAACGCCAAAAAAGAAATCTTCTTGGGCAAATCAACCTGCTGGCAGTTTTCGAGAAGAGGTATCACTGAGCAGAGCGCCTCTTAAATTAACGGTCGCGCCGCTCCCTACCAAGCGTGTGGTAGTTTTTATTGCCCCCAAATTGCTGCACTGCACAGATGTTGAGATTCTGCGAATAGTACGCATGAAGACTATGATCATCTCGTTATGTAGGTCTGGCTTGCATTTCGGACACTCGGTATCCCGCGATGCTACGGTACTAAGGTCCTTTAGAAACGATTACACGTAGTGCCCAAAGCTGCATTTTTGCTTTTAAAAGGCCTTTTTTTTTAATATATCTCGTAACACCTTAACTCCATCGAGAGATTGTGTCCAGAAGCAGACAACGAAGTAAAAACGCCAACGCCAGAAATTGACTTACTAGTATCTTGGTACGCGAGCCGTAACGCCGTACTGCATACGGGGTACGAGTATTTTGCGGCGACATACATGCACACAGTTTTTGAACTGCCCACTACTATACGATAAACTACTGCAGAGTGCGCACCTTAGATACCGAAAACTTTGCAGGCACAAACACTTCACAATCACTTCAGAATTGGCATGGAATACAATGCAGCACATACTTTTTACAAGCACAGGAAGAGTAAGATTGCAAGGAATATACTGCAGCAGCTGCTACAAACCAAAGATAAAAATTATTTCTTCGAAATAAAAATAACGGTTTTCGATATTTTGTGTAATCTGATGACCAAACATATCAATAAATATGGCATTGGACTTTATTATTGCACGTAAACGAATTCAAATATTTTTTTAAACAGCACTACTTGAACAAAAATGCCGGGTGCATCGCCTACTTGTGAAGTCTGTGGCCTTCTATGGTATTGCTCGCACTAAAGCAACTTTAACTGCAACCTTTTAGTTCGAAGTGGTGATGATTGAAAATTCTGTTGAAAAACGTCATTGCACATATTTGGGTATCGAAGCCTTCCTGTTCCTGGTCAAAGCAAACCCCCTTTCGCAAGCGCCCCGTGCGGCGCAGCGGCTCGATGGTAGCGAAAGATAAGTGGAAGGAAAGAAATAGGCTTATTCTTTATAGAAACCCGCACGAACCTAAACAAAGAAAAAGCAAGTGGAACGCAAGAACAGCCGCTGTCCTAAAAACTCAAGTTTATTATCAAGAAGGGTGAACATAAGCAAGTACCCAAAAACAACATAAACACTGCGCCTGAGCAAAACAAGCACAAAAGCAACGGTGATAAGGCAACCAGATGAACACCGGCTACAGGCACGGCCCACGAAGATATGCAATTTCTTCGGGATAAAGACACACACTTATTTGGCTGACAAACTTCTCTACCCTATCTGCTATGTGGAACGTTTTCATAATTTCACTTGGTGTTTGTTCATGGTGCCTAAATAAAATTTTAGTAGCAGGAAAATTAGGTTTACTACCGCGGCACTTAGTACCATGGGAATATAGATTGAATGATGGCTCTACAATGCCAATTCATGCTCTCTCAAACGCAGGTTGATACAACTTGTGCTCCACTTCCTTTGTATTTGTTTTGTTCATGCTGGTTTCACAGAAGAATACACGTCTTCCCAACTAGCCCAGCTTGCAACCCGTCTGGCGAGAGATAGGCGAGGAGGAAACGTAGACGTGCGATGGGACCAGTGTCGCCACCTGGCGGAGCGCCCGGCACGGAGCAGCCACCCGATGGCAGAAAGAGATAGGTAAGAAAGAAGCAGAGCTATTCACGGAGCCCGTGTCGCCACCTGCCGGAGGAAGCCGAGAAGGCCGCCGCCGCAGGCAAAAGCCCACACGACAAAGGAACGCCAGGAGTTCACACGTGGCGCGGAGCCGTGTGCGATGGAGTAAGGCGAACCTCCAGCTGTGGTTGCTCGTACAGCGACGAGGCATAAAATGCCGTGAAGCGAAAAATGTGATCGATAAGTATTGCATTATTGCAAACATGTCTCAATACCTTTGGAAATCACACGTCAACCACACCTCGACAGGGCCCAGTAAGGGCACTGAAGCTTTCACAATCAACTAGGGTTAACAAAAGCTAACCCACAGCATAGATTTAAAGATATTAACAACACTGATGCTATCCTTATTTTTATTGTTGAAGTCTTTGTTCCGGCTACCGTCAGTTGTCCCGTCTTGGTGCCTCCCGCCGCGCAAGTAAGGCGGATTTCTTGTCGTGTGAAAACATTTGCCAGTTTAGTTGCTCTCTTCGGAAGTGTCTCTATAGCTATGCGTCGCCCTTTACGCAACAGCACAACAGCAACGGCCAATGTGATCATTACGTTAGTTACACACACTGTTTTGCATTGTAAAGGTCCTACTTATTTGACATGGCATTCTTCATAGCAGTTGGTCAAACCGGTCTGGTTTGCGGTAAAAAAAGATACGGCGCATTTACTTTGTTAAAATATCAGCCTTTTGCTATAGCAATGTCAAAGGGCGAAAGAGACATAGAAAACACAAAAGGATATTTTTGTAACGAAAGCCACCCTACGCTACCTTGGACAATAATCAAGGGGTGACCAGTTTTTACATTGAGAGCTTGTGCTCGAGCCACAGCCCCTTTTCAAGCGCCCTGTCCGGAGAAGCGGCCCGATGGCGGGAAGAGGCAGTTGGCAGGGGAGAGTTAGGCGAGGAGGGATGGAAGAAGTGCATGGGCGAGGTGTCGCCACCTGGCAGAGGATGGCGCGGAGGCCGCCCGTGCAGCGATAAGCGGGCGACACAAAAGAAGGCGAAGTGGCCACGTGCGGCGCAGAGCCGTATGGGATGGGTGAAGAGAAGAGAGAGAGGGAATAGTCTTTAATGATACTGCTGAGGCTAGCCTGGCCAACGCGCCTAGCTTGCTACACCAGATGTATAAAGAAATGAAATCAATGAACAGATGATGATAATGACTGGGATGAAGATGACACACTCATTAGGAGAGTCCTGTTTAAAGAGTGTGATCAAGTCCTGTGCTTCACAGGTAAGACAATATAGCTTTTGTCGCTCGAGATGCTCGTTTAGAGTTCGACACAAGGACTAGCACGTCACTTAGAGTTAGTCCTCTAGAAAGCGGACGAAACAAAAACACTAAAAGGGACCTTCTAGCTGCTCTATATCGCGTACACTGACATAATACTTGGTTCAAGTCTTCGCGCACGCCACAAAGAGTGCAGAAGGGGGAAGGGGCCTGTTTCACCTTGAATGGAAAAAAACTTTTGTAAGCGTCATTTAGCCGCAACCAGTAAAGAACCGCTTTGTCATGCTTGGAAAATCCGTCAGACATCCTAACTATCCTGTGCCGGTTTATGGAGTGTAGCAGCGCGTAATGTTGCGGCGCAACTGCCCACATAGATCGCTGAATTCTCCAGGCAGCCTTGGACGCTATGGCAGAAGCGTCGTTTCTCGAGAACAATATTGGTATCACTGGCCCAAGCAGATCGTGCGCTATTGATGCCGCAGTGTCGGCCTTGACGTTCCCAGTTATACCGCAGTGGGCAGGAATCAACTGAAGCTCTACATGATGATGTTTCTTTAGAGCTTGTCAGTGCAATGCATGGATGTCGAAAGCAAGCTGATCTTTTGGGTACGATTTTAAACACTGAAGGGCCGCCCGATAATTTGTGAATATTGCCCACTGACGTGCTGGTTGCTCGATGATGTAGGTGAAAGCAGCATGCAGAGCGGCAAGTTCGATCACCATGGACGTCGTCCTGTGGCTAAGCGTTGCGCTGAAGGCGCTACAGGAGGACGGAAACAAGATTCCTATAGGCGATGAGCTGGCTGTCACAGATCCATCCGTGTATAGATGGGTGGGGGCCCTGTATTTTTGAAAGATTAGTTCCAAGGCGAAGAACTTTGATGCATGTGTGGCGATATCCTTTTTGCGGGTAATGCTGGCACTCTAGTAGTGATTTTCAGGCGCGGGTACATCACAGCGGTTGTAGCGACGGAGAATGGTGCACTCCACCATAGTTCCCACCGTGGATGTTGTCTTCAGAACTCCTATGCACACCCTCAGCGCATGCGCTTGCATACCTTGCAGCACTCTCGCATTTCCTTTTGAGAGGGGGAGAAGAACAGGAAGTCTGTAGTGTAACAATCCAACGCAGATGACGTCCTACAGCCGAAGGAGAGGCGGGAAGTTGCATCTGCCGGCATTACTAGATAACATGCAGAAAATGTTGAAGGACACAAGCTGGACTTTTGTATCGCGGAAATGTTTTGACCAAGTCAGAGACCTGTCAAATGTCACATTAAAAAATTTATGGCGCCGAACATAGGGGATAGGGAAGCCTGCAACGCTGAGTCCATAATTTGATATATCACGCTTCGTGAAGGCGATGGCAGCGCACTTGCCAGCTGATATGTCTAGGTCTTGGGTTCATAGAAACGCCGCAATAGAATTGATTGCCCGTTGCAGTCTCGCACGCAGTACCCGCCTGTTGCGTCCAGCACTCCATATGCCGATGTCATCCGCGTACAAGGATATTTCCACTGACAGCGGTAAGCACTTCTCCATGCCCTGCGTAGTTATGTTGAAGAGCGTTGTACTGAGGATGCCACGTTGGCGAACACCACGGATCACTCTGTATAGTGGTGGGCACCGCTGTCCGCTTACATTTAGATGAATCTATCAGTTAAATAGTCCGAGATTCATGCATACTTGCGACCCCAAAGGCCCGAAGACCTCATGGCCGAGCGTGTAGCTTCATGGTACACGCAGTCGTACGTAGACTTGATATCGAGAAACACAGCGGTTGAAATGTTTCGCTGTGATTTGGATACTTTTATGCTGTTAGCAAGGGCTGTGGCATTATCAATGCTACTACGTCCCATGCGGAAGCCAGATATCTGTGGCGCGTAAGCTTTGGGAACGGTCAAGTCCCAGTCCAGGTGATGGAGCACCATTTTTTCTACAAGCTTGCCGACGCAGCTCAGGAGGGCAATAGAACGGTAGGACTCGACGGAAATCGGTATTTTGCTGGCTCCAGTACAGCCAGAACACGCCCGTGCTTCCATTTTTGCTCTAGGTGGCCAGTTTCCCAAGAACGATTGAAGATGCCTAAAAGGCACTTCTTTACCTTTTCGCCTAAATGGGAAAGAGTTGTGTAGCTGATATTGTCCGGACCAGGCGACGTAGCTTTCTTGACAGAGGTCAGCGCAGCGACGAGTTCTGCCATAGAGAACGGTTTATTCAGGGGTGATATTAGGGCTAGGGCAGACGTACTTGTGGGTTACGTGGGTCTTATGTATGATGTCGGCGAACAGGTAATTTTTCTGCAGAAAGCATTTGCAGCGTCCAGGTAACTTATGTTCGTGCTTAGCGAAGCAGAGTGGAATGGTTTGAGTTTTGTCGGCGGTGCCCGGAGACTTCGAACCAGGTGCCATATTCCCGAGAGTGGCTTCCAAAGGTCCAGCTTAGAGCAAAAAGACGTCAACTCGCTCTTGGCCAACTTGTTCATGTGCCTCTGAATGGCGCAGAGGCCAAAGCAACGGCAAGAGGGGAAAAAAGATACAGAATAAACAATGTATTCTTTTATTCTTTGCAAACATGTCTGTACACCACTTCGAAAACACACCGCTACAATGAGCCCAGCCAGAATAGCGGAGCTTGCGCAATCAACTAGGGTTAACCAAAGCTACAGCAGCGCAATTTTTGTACAACAGAATGCTTATCGTCTTCTACCCTTTCTTATACCTCTCGACTGCAAGATAAGAAGGAGTGAATCTTCAAGTATATGTCATCGAGCTGTTTGCCCGCTCTCGGCTTTTGAGTGATGTCGGTTGTCCGATGCCATTGTTGTGGCGAAAAAATTCAAACAATTCCAGCACATTGACTTCCTACAATATAAAAAGTATGTTATTAAGGCAATTACCAAATACTAGACATTGTGTATTGGAAAACTGCTAAAGTTGTTCCGATTGAAATAAAACAATTATTGACCAATAAGGATCCCATTAAAATGGGTTTTATGCGTACTATCTCTTAACTGGCAATCAAATTGAACACCCGGATATAAAAATTCATATTCACAACTTGAAGGCCTAGTCGTACTTGAACAGAAATATCACTTTTGTGAGACCGGCCAGGCTGCCCTTGAGCAATAATGTAAAACTAGTGCCCTTTTGCAGTTCTCGCGATGATTTAGTAGGCTTTGTCCATCGGGACATTATTAAAGGTGGAAGCAGTGGAATATCCTAAGAACGTGAAAAGTGACCATCGTTGGCAGCGTCGTCCCTAATGGTACCAAACGTGCCCTGTCCTCAACGGTGGGGACTGCGCCGGAGAAGAGTGCGGGGCCAACTTGTCTACAAAGGAGTCCTAGTCGCTTCTGCCTAATTTTTAAAGTGTTATGCGCTCAAATATTGAGAGCTTAGCTATTCTCATTTTTTCAGTAATTCTTTTTTGTCCGTACTCTTCAGTTTCAATTTTGCAAACTTGTTCATGTTCTCTAGTTACGAAACCAAACAAAGACACAAAAAAATCCCCATGGCGTGAGACTGCGTATTTATTAGCGAGGAAAAGTGGGCGTGTTGGTACATAATCCAGGCTCAAGAGCGCAAAAAAGGCAAGGACAGACCGAGATACACGACAGGGACTTCGCCGAACTATCAACTGGTTTTATTTTCAATGAGAGACAATATATGTAGCCATCCAACCTAAGGGTTATTAGCGTATGCGTAGAAGATGTAGTTCTTGTTTAGACAGGGTCATCGAGGCCATTCTGATGCATGCCTCACCAAGTGTTAGGGTCACTTCTGATTCTACAGTTTCACGTGAGAGCCGGGTTTTTCACTTTCTAATAATGGAAGTGCGTTGTAATTCTGTCAAACAGTACTTGTAATTCAAACAATGAATGCCAGTACGACCTCCGTATCTTTCCCGTCCCGCAAATATACTTGTGGGGCTTGCATCGGCATGGCCTCCAGCACCTTTTCGGTGAAAGAACTAAATTTTCTACGCATGCGCAGACAAAACTTACGTTGGACGGCTACATATATTGTCTGTCTTTCAAAATAAAACCATTTGATAGTTCACCACCACCCTGTCGTGTGTGTCTCTCTGTCCATGTCTTTTTTTGCGCTGCTTTGTCTAGATTACGTAATTATTCTATATTTAGAAGCAGTTTCATAATTAGGATATGTAAAAAAGAAGAGTACGTGCACCAACCGGTGTACGTATTTTGCACTTTACAGTCTTGAACAAATGAAATGACCAATAAAAATGTGAACCGGAACATACAAAGTTAAAAAAACAATATGGGTGATGAAGATGAAACAACAGCCCAGTAGTGGCACATATAAAAGACACATTTTCAAACTTTGTTTCTCAATAAATGCACGCGAAAATGCGAGCTGTACGAAACAAAATTGAACATGGAATGTGTTTCCACACATATTGTCGTGTTGCGTTTTATTTTTTTATGAGCACAAAAGCTGGTGAAGCCAGCACATAGTTTGGTGCGTAGGGTTGTTTTTTTCCTTTGAAAAGCTTGAGCGATATTGAACATTAGGTTAGACGTGTAGCCAAATCTGTTGCATGTAGTTGCTGCTAGCCATCATTATGTTTTTAAAGAGTGAATGTAAAACGTTTTTTTTGTTAAATAAAAGAACAGGTACAATACACCCTTTCCCGAATGAAAACACAACAAAATAAAACAAACGGACAGCAACTGCTTGTTTTGTAAATATCAATTAGATTTTACTTGAAACCCTCTTCGAAATCACGTTGCTTCGGACTCGCGAACTACATGTTAGTGGGCTCAACAATAACACATACAGCATCCGGAACTTCCCAATTTCAGAGCGATACTTGCATTTACGTGGATTAACAGAAACCCTTAAGAGAATGATTCAAGAAACTGCATTCTTGAAGCAGCTTTTTTTCATCGTTAACGAACGTTGATTTTTCATGAAGGTATTATTTAGGTGTAATCTTATTTACATGTGCCGTTGGAAACATTACCTCGGTTGCTTTAAAAGCGGCTTAATATGGCTTTCGGCTAAGTGTTTCAAACAAAAATACCAACTTGAGAAAGAAGCAGTCAGCCACCGACAAGATGAAACTAGGGGAAATGATGCTGCCACCACAAAATGTTTTTGAATTCAGTTCTGGAAGGGCGCTCTCGATAGAAACCTGAAAAGAAACGTAATTAATACATTAATATCGCATTTACACATTAACTGACGCGATATGTTATAAACGGTCGACACAAATCATTTCAGTGCTAGATAACATTGGACACCGATGTCATAGAAAAGTTTTCAATGTATTGTTCTACGTGTCGCGTTATAGAGCAAAATTGCGTATAGCGAAAATGTTTCGTCTTTAGGCCCCGTGCTTTGAGTTTTTCTTCTTCAAAGGATCATGATGTGATTTTCTGGCCTGTGTTCCCCCTATCCAATTCGGGCACCTTGAATTACATCTGCAGTGCACTTTGGCTCGTGTCTTTCTGAAAAAAAAGTGCAGGTCACAATTCCCCACACTGTGCGTGCATGTGTTCCGGTAGTGAAGGGGGCCGGTCATGTGCTTCACGCACGCATCGAAGACACACCCGTTGTGCTGGTGGGGGGTTTTACATGCATGTCTCAATGACCAAAGCTACTTCACTGCAGTCGTCAATCCTGTGCGGTCGGGGTCGGTGGGTTGCACAGACAATAAGAGGACTACGATTCTCAAGGGAAATAGAGAGCCTCAATTTTTTTCCGCCAAACTGAAGTCATACTCTCCCAAAATTTATTTCGGTGAATATACTAGAACGTTTGCTGCAATGCACATTAAAAACAAAAGTTGTTTTGGTTCACGCACTTCTTGCACTGTTCCTATTCTGGCTGTTTAAAGTCTTCAAAGAAGGAAAGAGACTGAATTTCTCAAGAAGTTAAAAAACCTGCAATTAAGCACAATTTGACACCTCCAACGCCACTTTTCCAACTATGTAAAGGGATATTTGATATTTCAATTCATTACACTTATCTGCTTTAACTGTCTGCGAACACCAAGTGTGAACTATTGCCTTGTTTATATAGTAGGCCGCCATAGGTGCTAAAAAACCACTTCAATCACTCTCACGAAACCCCCCGAAGGAGTGTGTGTCAAGCAAGAAAGCTTGAAGTGTGGAAACATTTATTTGAGCAGGAAGACGAGAAAAGGGGAGGAGGGAGGCAAGTGTTTGGAGAAGAAACTATACGGACGACCAGGCTACGCGTATGGGGCCGCAGAGTTTCTTAGTGCATAATAGAGGAGATTGCCTATGGGAATCCATGTCGGCGTGGGGGGTTGTGGGACGATCGGAGCTACTGGGTGTGACTTAGGATGATATAATGATATAAAGGGGTTTTCAGTTTTTTCTTCCCTATAAATTGATATTTCAAGACAACCGTTCGACACACTCGCAATAAAAGAAATACGCATGGCGTCCTTTTCTCTTCGCGTAAAGAGCGTGTTGTTTTTTATACATATATAACAAAGCACTGCTCTTGGAGTTTTCATTACACTGCGTTTGAAATTATGGCCATTAAAATGTTCCAGTCGAAGCCAACGACCAAAGTATGCTACGCGTATGGTGTAATGGTGGCCCATGACGACACACACGGCCTTTACGTAAGCCGCATAGACGTTAGCGCCAGATCCCTCTCTAGAGCATGTTGCAAGAAACTCTATGCCTGGTACAGCGCCGCCTCATCGGTGCCTGAGGACGCCTCAGGCCTACTGACAGGGGTGACAGGCTGTGATCCTGGAAGGATACCCTACGGCAAAGCACCTGCGGTGGTTCTGGACATCCAAACAATAACGAGTTCGGACACCGGCAGCGACGCTCGTGTTCCACATGCCCATCAGTTCGAGAACGCCCCCGGTGCTACGGCTTGACTAAGTATGACGGAGATCGACATGCCTTGATTAATGTCTGCATCCCTCCTACGACAAACACGAATCAAGTGACATCTAAAGCGAGAGCTAACCATGTATAATACTTCTATTTCATGAAATGTAACGATAAGGACAAACTAGAATAGCAAACCATTATTTCTATCGTCTTGTTATGTAAAGTGTTGCATGGGTTACCTAAATGTTGTCTGTGCGTCCTGCCGGCTAATTTGATTAACGTGGCGATCACATAGTAGCTGCCTCTATAAATGAATATACTGCATAGCCCTATAGAAACATATTTCTGAAAAATTCGGGTTCGTTGTATTAAACTTCCCTCGGCAGTGTTAATCACAGTGCTAGAGCGATGGTATGCCACTAGCGTCGGGAAAATGTTAATTGGTTTGGATAAGCGGAATGTCTCAAGAGAAACATACACGTTATTGAGGGTCACACTCTCGCCACTGTACACTATAGCGTCACTGTTACTGATAAAATGTGGAGAATAGCGGGTGATAATCCAATAATTTCAACGGGTAGAGCAATTTATGGTAACTTTATCTATAATATGTTCACTTGGATGTAGCGCAAGATATTTCAGTTTCTAAAGGAATTGAGGGAACTGTGGATCCACTTAACCACCAAACTCAGTAATGCGGGTTGTCAGTCAACGTCAAGTTTTATATTCATCGGGATGGCCAGTCTGACGAATGAAGCACTGTTTCTATTTCGATAACTAAAAACACACGATACCAACTTTCAGTTGGGTTGAGCGACGTATTTTCTATTTTGGAATACTTCGCGGCCATAACAAAAATGTAACTATTTTACTATTGCAGTGAAACTTCGGCTTAGACCCCAAAAAACGATCACGGCTTTTGAAAGATTTCTATACGTAAGGCGTAAACATTTTCGTGTTCCTGGGATGCTCCGTCGTCGTGTTGTGACTTTTTTGCGTAAATATAGGGAGTAGTGCGCCATTGTAGGTGAATTTCGGTCCGCAAGTCATGTATTTGTCACCGTAAAGTAGGCTAAAGGACTGTTGACTAAGCTCCTTTGCGGGGATGTGCGCCACTCTAAATCCAATGTGTTAAAGGAACAACGGAAAGTTTTGTTACCATGGGCTTATCGAAGCCGTATATTGGTGGGGTAGATGTGAGATCGGCATTTCGCGGAGTTGATTTGTAGGTTCGCTTGACGGAAAATAGTAAGTATTTCGGACAGGTGATGGAGATAACCTCGAACAATGGAGGAAAAATAATGACGTCATCGAGGTAGCACAGGCATGTGGACCATTTGAATCCCCGCAGGAGAGAGTCCATCATGCGTTTGAATGTAGCTGGCGCGTTGCAGAGACCGAAAGGCATAACCTTGAACTGATATAAGCCTGTCTGGGGTGACAAAGGCGGTCTTTTCTCGGTCCATCTCATCGACTGCAATCTGTCAGTGACCTGCGCGTAGGTTAATGGACGAAAAGTACTTGGGACCATGTAGACAATCTAAGGCGTCGTCGATCTTGGGAAGAAGGTAGACGTCCTCCTTGGTTACTTTGTTCAGTTGGCGGTAGTCTGCAGACAATCGCCAAGTGCCATCTTTCTTCTTGACCAAAACTACTTGGGAAGCCCAGAGACTACAGGAAGGTTCCATAATGTCCTTCGAGAGCATTTTGTCAACCTCTTTTCTTGATGATGCCTCGTTCACTACGGGACACGCGGTGCGGACGCCGACGGATGGTTATCGCATCACCTTTATCAATCCCATTGGTGACCCTAGAACTTTACCCCAAAGCTTTGTCGCTCAAGTCAAAGACGTCGGAAAATGATGTCAGAAGACAGCTTGGTTTGTTTGTGTGGGTTAAGGCTTTGGGCTGATCATTGGTGCAAATTTATCTTGAGTGGTAAGAAGCGGATCGAATTTCTATAACCCTGGACGAGAGCCGTTCTCCACGGCGGTGTCCGCGTTCTTCAGACAATTCTCACCCCGCCGCGTCTGCAACCACAGCAGTTTGAATCACGCCGACAGCGAGGCGCCCTTAAGCAGTCCGTTTTGTGGCATGTTGTGATCCGTTGGCCGTCGCTGCAAGCTTGAGTGACCGAAAAAAAGACGCCGATGCCCAAGATGCACGTTGTGGCAGGATCTGCCACAAAGCACAAGAGCGCTGCACGAAGCTTGCAGCACCGCGGTGCGCTTGAGCAACCTTGATTGGAAAAAAGCAGAGCAAAAGGTTACCCCCCAGACAGCACTGGGCCCGGACGGAATACCAATGCAACTGATAAACCTACTTGGACCTAAAAGTAAGGAATCGTTTATGAGGGCAATACATAAGGTGATAGAAACCAAACAAATACCAGAGGACTGGTTAGAAAGTAGGATGAATTTAATATATAAAGGCAGAGGAGACAAAGCCAGTATTGATTCATACAGACCACTCACAGTAACGTCAGTGGTGTATAGATTCGTAATGCAGGCGGTAAAATCAGAAATTCAAGCATGGATGAAAGAAAATGAAATACTTGGGGAACTGCAGAATGGATTTAGACAAGACAGGCGACTGGATGTCAAACTGTTCGTGATAACGCAATGCATTGAAATTGCGAAAGCACAGAATAGACCACTATGGATTACGTTCTTGGACATTAAAGGGGCTTATGACAACGTAAACAGAGAACGGCTGTGGAGGATGCTGAAACTCCAGGGATTAGATGACGAGTTAGTACAGTTCCTTATAGCAATCAATAAAGACAAAAAGACAATAGAATGCAGCTTACTTGGGAAGGACAGAAATGCGAGGTCAACATCCTTCGGGGACTGAAACAGGGATGCCCTTTGAGCCCAATACTGTTCATGCTTTACATGGCAGGGTTAGAAAAGAAAATGGAAGAAAGTCAAGTAGGGTTTAGCCTAACCCATATGCTGCAAGGCGAAGTGGTACAACAGCATATTCCGGGAATGTTATACGCAGACGACATTGTTCTTTTAGCTGATAACCAAACCGATATGCAGCGGCTAATAAATATTTGCGGCCAGGAAGCCAGTGACCTCGAATTAAATTTCAGTGCAGAAAATCAGGAATAATGGTTTTCAATGACGCTACCACCGACGTAGTGTCTATCCAGCAAGGCGAATTACCTAGAGTGAAGGAATATAAATATTTGGGAGTGTGGATAAACGAAGGGGATAACTACTTAAGTACTCACGAGGAGCAACTTAAGGTTAAGGGAAAGCGAAACGCAGCTATAATGAAGCATAGAGCTCTGTGGGGGTATAACAAATATGAAGTAGTAAGAGGAATGTGGAAAGGAGTAATGGTTCCGGGTCTCACGTTTGCGAATGCTGTACTCTGCTTAAAATCAGACGTTCTATCAGGCGTTGAAGTAAACCAGAGAACGGTAGGACGTTTGGCCTTAGGCGCGCATGGAAAAACAACTAACGAAGCAGTTCAGGAAGATATGGGCTGGGCGTCGTTTGAAGTTAGAGAAGCTCAGAGTAAAATATACTTTGATATGAGGTTGAGGGCAATGGATCCACGAAGGTGGGCAGCTCAGGTTTTTAGGTACCTATACTTGAAACGCGTGGACACGCAGTGGTTAAGAAAGACTAGAAGGCCAACGATGAAATACGGAAAGAACAGTGGGGATTCCAAAACAGCCAAGGTAACCAAAAAAGAGGCAAGGCAGATTGAAACAAATAAATGGAGGGAAAAAATGGAAGCTAAAACGTCGTTAGAGATGTAGATGGCTGAGAAGATGAACATCAGAAAGAAAAATTTCTACGATAACTCCCAGGGCAGTGCTTTGCTTCTTGAGGCCAGAGCAGGTTGCCTGCGAACTAAGAGTTTTGTGGGGAAGTATTCACAAAATGATGGGGTATGCGTGGTCTGCGGAAAAAAACAGAAACTATGCGGCACATCGTGTTAGAATGTGAGGGTATCCATCCAAATCTACATGAAGGGAATATTGGGCTTTCAGAAGCCCTAGGATTTAATGGTATCACAGAGGAAGTTACCGTCAAGGCTGTCGAGGGGACGAAAAGAAGATTAGAATGCTGGTGGACGAAAAGCAGAGAGGGGAATATTGCCTAGGACAGTTTACCACCTGTAACAGGAAAAAAAAGTATTTTGTGCTAATAAGCTTTTGTGCCTGCCCTAAGCAGCGCTAGTATTGAACCAAAAGTGTAAAACATATGTATATTAGTAGTGACCTTTTTGGTTTTGAAGATGAAATGTCATCACCCCATCACCATACAAAGGGGAAACCTATAGAAATCATCATCATCATCATCATCAGCTTCTCCACCGGGGTACCCAGATCTCGATGTATAACTATCTTCCACCGTTGTCCAGACGGATGCTCTCGACGAACAGTGCCTGAAAGACACTCGTCTCCAGGCCTGGGGTGTACGAAACCGTGGTAGAGCTTCACCGGGCCGTTCAACAGACAAATAGTGGATCCCCACGAACGTTTCTGGCTTGGTCAGGCAAGCAATAGAACAACAGAAGAAGACAAAACCGCATCGTCGGAAAGTGCGAGGACAGTTCCACTCTGAAGCTCTACCAGCCTTTTAGTTGCGGTAAAAATCAACTAAATAAACTATTTAGATTTTCGCCCAGCAGTACGTTAGCTATGCGGATGAACATGAAAGTCACATTTGACGTGATTGCGAATGTCCAACACAAAAGAAAATGTAAGCGTAAAGGCGAAACCTGTATCGGAAATAACAGAGCCATTCAGAAAGTCACGTGTTTACAGGACGTTTCTTGCCTTGAGGACTCAGGCTTAAGCCATCAGCATCGCCATTCCCTTTCCACCTTTTCTACCGCACTTCATACGTATACTCCTGCACCGCCACACTCCAGCGTAGGAGGCTACCGCTCTTCAAGAACATCGCGTGCAACCATGTCAGAGGATAGTGATCGGTCTCTCATTTAAACTTCTAGCCGGCGAGGTTACAGGCCAGTTTTTGCACTGAGCAAAAAACACACGCTCACTCCTTTGCGTAAGGCGCTGTACGCTTCTTAACGAATCGTCAGCTGACGGCTTGGGAACAATAGTAGTCGTTTCTAATTGTCTTCAGCCTTTTTACACAAAACAGCGCCTATCGCATGGTAACTAGCATCACACTGGACAGCGCAGAGCTTTCAATAGTGTGGCGAGTTCAGTACTGGGTGGCTAGTTTACGCATTTTTCAGGTCACTGAACGCCTGCTTTTCTCTTCTAGCGAAAACGACACTACACTGCTTTGGGCACTCTTCGGTGGGTGACCAGTGTTGGCCTTGACAGCTAGAGGTCAAACCACACCCCCTTTCGCAAGCGCCTGGTATAGAGCAGCGGCCGCATGGTTGGGAGAGGTTGCCGGCGCGAAATGAAACCAGCCAGAACTTCAAAAAACACAAATAAAGTGGACCGCAAGGACAGCCGTTGGTATAAACAGTGAAGTTTAAAATCTGGAAGGGTTAATAAACACTGAAGAAACTGCAGGCTCCAAGCCGCGCTGTGAAGGTGGTTGAAAAGCAAAGCTTTAAACGACACCCACAACAATAGCCATTGCGACGTCATTTGAATTCCCACACGTGGCTCTACAAAGGGTGAAACCAGACATTCTGCCAGCCTCTGCCTGTATTTGACGGGGGCGGCGTCGCGAACGCAGCAGCAGTGTTAGCCACGACCGGGCTAGAGTGGCGGACGCCGCCGCTGTAGCCCGTCCGTGATTCGGGAGAAAGAAAAAGGATGGGAGAGTATTTCAAAACGTAAGGCAGGGAACCTAGCCATCCTCATGTGCTAGCGTGGGGCTACACCACAGCGTTACAGAAGCGGCGACACCGAAACAATTCGGCATGTGAGTTAGCGACTCCCATTTATGCCTACTTAAACAGGTAACTTTAGTTCGTGAATTGCGAGAAAGGTGACGGAACTTTTCAAACCGCTATTTATCAGAATCAGTAGCTACTTTCGCGTTTTGTGATATCTCTTGAAGCAGAACCGAATTGTTATTCATCAGTTTACATACGGAGTCCCATTTATGGCAAAAAGTGCGCAAAAGCTAACCTTTCTCTACCAGCCTGATGTGTGTTCATGGTTTGTACATTTTGTTTTCCCGCCCCGAAAACCAATCGTTAACCCATGTCTACCTTACGAACACTAAATTCCGTCGGCTTAAGTGTACCCGGGAAGTGCTGTCTACCAAGTTAATCAAGCCGTGCGAACGCAGCGCGCCATGGGCACGCAGGTGCGCCAAAACAAGCCCGAAACCACCACTGCGAAAGCAGACGACAAAGCTGTACCACCCACGCCGCAAAATAGGCGCTTCCACGTGGGGAACGCTGTGTAAATCCGCCGCGCGAGCTATGGTGTGGACCATGAGTGAAACCCTCCGTACCCCCTTCCCCCGCCACCGCCTCCGCCGCGTTGGTAGTTTGTTGTTCCGGCCGCCACAAAAAAACCATTGGCTGGTAGAGCTAGATACTGGTACATTGGAAACAAAACATACTGCGCATGAGCAAAACAAGTTGACCAAAGCCACCGTGATAAGGCAAATAGATGGACAAAGGCTGCAGTCAAGGCCCACGCAGATGTGCAATCTCTGGAAAGAAGACACACGCTTCTGTGGCTGACACACTTGTCTACTCTTTCTCCTAAATAAATGCCTCCTTAATTTTATGAGACATTTGTTAACGGTGCCCAAATAAAATGTCAGTAGCCGGAAAATTGGGTTTACATCCGTGGCACTAAGTACAAGGTGAATTAGGATGGGTTGATGGGGGCCTTTATAAAAATTTGTGCTCTCTAAAACGCAGGTTGATACAACTTGTGTTCCTCTTCTTTGTATTTGTTTAGGTTCTCGCTAGTTTTATAAAAGAACATGTCTTTCCTATCATCTCAGATTGCAACCTTTCTAGCGTGAGGTAGGCGAGTAGGGAACAGAGACCTGCTCGGGACCCGTGTCGCCACCTGGCGGAGCTCCCGGCACGCAGCAGGGGTCCTATAGCAGGGAGAGATAGGCGGTAGGGGAGAGATAGGCGGTAGGGGAGAGATAGGCGAGAAGAGAACGGCCACGATTTAAAGCAAAGCTTTTTACCTCTATCCTCCAACGGTTCTTTCGACCATTGGTGTCAACAGAAAACTCCCGCGAACAAATACAAGAATTTACTTGCACCACCAGGAATTGAACCTGGTACCAATAAAGTAACAAAGCCACAGCCCGTTGTCTTACCGATTTAGCTACGAGCCCATGCTGGCACGGCGAAGACAAGTGGTGCGCTCACCAAGCACATCTGCAGGTTAAACCTCTGCAATCTCACTGAATTCCACGCGATAGCGATTAAAGTCTGCTCTCACCAACGCATGCCATCTCACTTCTACTACTACAACGTGCTAGAGCCTGTGGCTTCCAGTATTCACGTAAAAAGTAAAACATCCCAGATCCTTGTCGTCCACCCTCAACAAAACGACACCTCAAAAGAACACATTCAAATACTCCATGATGGCCAGGCCATCATTCCAAGCCCCAGCATCAAAATCCTGGGCCTACATCTTCAGGCCAACATGAAGAGTGACGTATCCTTGGAGCGCCTCAAACACAACATCAATCAGATCATACACAGGATCAGGCGAGTTGCCACCAAGAAGCGAGGCCTCAAGGAATCGGATACCTTTCGATTAGTTCAAGCTTATGTCATCTCGAGAATCGCTTATGTCTGCCCTTGTATTTTTCTCGGCAAGGAGCACATCAAGATGCTTTATATGATTATTAGAAAGGCAGTTGAGCAAGACACTGGTCATTCCATGATTTCATCCACAGTGAGGCTGCTTAGCACGGGTCTCTACAACACGGTAGAAGAACCTATAGAGGGCCATATTTCTGTCCACAAGCTCCGAATAAGCGTAACTCCGGCGGGTCGCTGCAACCTTCACCAGATTTGCTGCACATCACAGAATGTCACTCCGCTTGAAGTACTCCTCGATTTTAGGCGACATAAACTAAAAATGCTCTATTTGGTTAGAAACATGAACACCTCACACGACGTGGGTCGCCAACGAGCACGGGCTCAAGCGCTCAACACCATCCTTGGTTGGGATAATGCAGTTATCTAAACAGACGCCTCCCAACACCAAGGGCAGCAGTGCGTCATCATCGTGGTTACCTCCAGAACCAACCTCCTTTCTTGTGCCTCACTCAACACCGAACACATGACGGCAGCAGAAGTGGCAGCCATCATCTTGGCTCTCACTCAACCAGGGGTTCGCAAGGTAGTCACCGATTCCCAACAAGTCTACCGGAATTACCAGTCGGGTTCAGTGTCCCGACCTGCAGTGCGTGTGCTAAAAAAGACTCCGCAGATGGTTACATTCAAGTCATCTGGACACCCGCTCACGCTTTCATGGAGAGCAACAAAAACTCCCACCAAGCCTGCACTTTTACCCCCTGTGCCATGGAGCTGTACGATGACAGTCGCCCGCTTGTCTTGTTCAGGGACATAACCCATCATTATCGCCTTCTGAGACAGACCCTACTTTGGCCTTACCCTGATTTTTCCAAACAACAACAGGCTTCTCTTCTGGGCTCATACAATTGGGCTCCATTTTACACCCGGCGCGTCTTCACTTAATACACCCGATTCGCTACGACACTGAATGTAAATTAGGCTCGAAGTAGGAACACTCTGCCACATAATCGGGGTGTGCGACTTTAGCCCTTAGCACCCTCCTCTCTTTCTCTCAACTACCGAACAAGAGCAATGGGAGATGCTCATGTCCAGCCCCTCTCTGCTTACCCAGCATCATGTGGTGGACAGAGCACAGGCGGCACGGACTAAATATGGCCTACTGTAAACAAGGAACCACTCCCCTGGGCCTCAATCTGGGCCGTTCAGAAATCCAAATAGAAGTATTTCCTTCTCCTCGTCTGCCATATCTGCCTCCTATCTCGTCGCCTCCGTCCGCGATGACCGTAACGAAGAAGTGAGATCGTCTAACACAGGTTTTGAGCTTCAATTTTATAAAACAAGAGTTTACACTGATGTGCTACACCAATACAACTCAACCAACCGCCGTTCATGCATCATGCAATAATTTGACCTTACCAGGAATATCTCTTTGAAGTAATAGAGGGTGTGGTTATGCATTTCACTTCTGTCTGGTTTGACTATTTTTAAAGCGACGCGCGCGCAGTTTGTTGACGGGGCATGGGTAATCGTTTTGGGTCCGTTTAAGCTTTGCTTTACAACAACACTCACAGCGTCGATTGGCGCAAATTTTTGTGGAACCCGTGTCGCTACCTCGCGGAGGAAGCCGAGGAGGCCGCCTCCACAGCGAGGAGCGCTCGCCACAAATGAAAGCCACGAGGCCACGCATGGCGCAGAGCTATGCGCGATGGAGAATAACCAACATCCAGCGGTGGTCACTCGTAATGCGGCGAGGCTAAAAAAATGACGTGAGACATAAAAAGATGACAAACAAGCAGTGTATTTATTGCAAACATGTCTGTATATCATTGCGAAATCTCACGTCGACCACACCTCGACAATGGGCCTAGCTGGGGCTGTGAAGCCTTCCCTATAAACTAGGGTTAACCAAACCTAAGTTCACCAATTTTTTTCCTCCCACTTGACTGTTAACGGATCGTATCTCGATGATCATTAGTTAAAGGGCTAGCCACCTACCATTACCTCACAATGTACGTCAGACAGTAACTGGCGATTCTCAAGAACGACTTCATGTCGGTCTTTTTTGGAGGCTGTGGGAAGTCTCGGATTGCCGCTACCTCAACTTCAAAGGTAAGCGATAACCTCTAACTATAACTTGAACAAGGTACGTAGCTCCCGCGCGAGCCATTTGTCGTTTGGGTGCCTTGAAATTTAAACCAGCTTTGCGCAAACGGGAAAGCACTGAGCGCAGCTGTTTCATATCCTCTCGGCACTAGGCGAAACAGATAGCCACGTCGTGGAACCCCCTTAAAGGGACACTGAAGTGATATGTAAACATTGCGGGATTACTAGCGCAAATTGTAGTCCGGAGTCCCCAGGCCATGTTTCGACCACTCTAGGCGCGTTTACGCGATTTTATGTAGTAGAAAAACTAATTAGAAAACGCTGTCCTCCTCTCTTTACGCTCGCCCATTTTCTGTGGCGTTTTCGTGTGACGTCAGAAGGGGATGATCTGGCAATTGGCTGCGCCACGGCTGCGCTACTACACGGCTCCCCGGCCGACAGAGTCAGTCGGCCCAGCGTCTCGCCCGCCGGCCGCCGGCGGTCGTCGCAATCAAGGAGGTTAAAAAAAATTGCTTGGTCGCAATTCGTTCGCTTAGTTGAAACGAAGCCAGGACACGTTTGTGAATGGAAGAATGTGCCTTTCTTTACTTGGTTTGTTTGTACACTGTATCTAGCTCCAAGTCAAGGTCGCTTCACACAAGCGCGCGCACATGCGACGCTTCGCTGACTGGTACGCCAGTAGGAAAATATAAGGCCTCTTGAAGGCGGGAGAAGAGTCAGCGAAGCCAATATAGGTACTAAGGAAATAAAAATCAACTGATATTTTTACCGTACAGCGTAAAACTAGGGTGCGGGAAGCACTTTTTTGCGCTGGGCGAACAAGCACAGCGGTCAGCAGCACGACTACGCATCTGCGAACGCTTTTCCGTCTACGAAATGCAATTGCTAGACGTGAGCTACTGTGGAAACTCGGGCGACGCTTACTGCACGATCGCAGTACAACAAATAGTCACCTAAGCGGCTTGAAATGCCAAAACTAAATAAAAGTGTAAACCGGTTGTACAATATATACCCTATATTAGCAAGCTTTGCGTCCCGCTCCGTGGCCTAGCGGTCTGGGGCGCTAGGAATTCACCGCAAATGTTTTGCGAGTCACGAGTTCGAATCCCCGCGGGTACGTGCTTTTTTTGTAAGTTAACTTTTTTGTTTTCCGCCGATGTTTTCTATATTGAGTTCACCTTTTTTGGGGCCGCAACGTTCATGGCTACACGAACTAGTTACAAAACGCGCGCAGGCTGGCACTGGCGCGCTAGCGAGTTCTCGTTGGCGTGCTGTTGCCATAAGCACCGACTGCTTGCAGGCAGTGGGCACAGGCCAGAAGAACAGAACCTTGGCCTGGTGCGAACACGCTTTTTACGATACAGGCATGAGGGAGGCAAGCTCCAAATATGGGGGAAAAGCGCATGACATTTGGGCGTCTGCGGGTACGCGGAGGGCGTTCATGCACTGCGTAGGTCTCGGCTAGTGAATGCTACGACTACAAGCCGTCCTGGGAGGCTTATCTTGTGCATTTACACAGCCGACAACATGGCAGCGGTACGATGATTACTGAGATATTGAGAATGCCCATCCAACAAAGCCATTGGTTATGTTTTACAGAACCGAAACCGAAACTGGTGTGATTGCTAACCTTGGGCATCGTCCAATCACGGCGCCCCTCCTCTCAACGTCACAGCTTTAGTTGGTGCGGCCGCCGCAAACCGCGCATGGTTGTTTTCTTCTTTCGCGCTTTGTAAAATAATTACCGATTTGTCAACCGGATAAACGATGAAAAGTGTGCTAATTTGAGCCAGTCTACGCAGTGCAAGCAAAAACGGGAACTGGGTTGCTTGACAAATTCACTTCCGTGTCCCTTTAACACTTTGTCCTTGAGATTTGAAAAACAGTAAGGTGCGTTTCTAAGGCCAAAACTCAAAACGTTTTCTCGGAAGGTAATCATGGGTAAAATAAATCCGCATATCGGCTAGCTTCCTTCGTAAGTAGAACCGGCCAGTAGCAACGCACTAATTCATAAGTGGAACGTTAACGCTTCTTAATTTCTGCGTACGTTCCTGTATGTTCAATATTGGGTACGTTTGGTCTCTAGTAATAAGGTTTACTTCGTGGAGTTTATACATGGCGCGGAGCGTTGCCACAAACTTGAACCTAGATCAGGGTCTAATTATAGTCACTTTAGCAAAGCTTTATTACATCAA
>JABSTR010003574.1:0-24468 GCA_013339765.2 Haemaphysalis longicornis
TAGATTATTTTAACGCATTCTTAGCCCATTTATCGGAATGATGAGCTCCCGCAAGTGATCACTTTACACCACTTGACTTTTATAATCACAAGACTGCCTAGCAGCTATAAACTGTCCTGCGAAATTATGTGAAGTAAATTATATACAGGCTACTCCGGTGATGGGAGGTACCAGCACTCATGGCCTACTTGTGGTTGATGGGGCCTACCTGTTATAGGTTGTGGGTATATAATAAAGTCCATTCCTGAATGTCCAATTCGCACAGTCCTCCCATTGATGGATGTCTCACTATTTCTATTATAGGTAGGAGACCATTTATTGATATTGAAAATCCCCTTCAAAATTTTATGTATTATTTTCAGTTACCCAATATAAATAGTTTCCTGTCAGTAGTCAGTTAATGATTGTTCGGCCGAAAATTCCTTTAAAGGCAACTCATCAGTGACGGACGGAGTCACCGATGTTGTGACTCTGGGTAATATTATCTTTATCGTCAAGTGGCACCAGTCCCAACAAAATAGAAGTACCTATTACCGACGTCAACCACGAGGTGGATAAAGCCGTTTTGATATCCACGGTTCCAGGTGAACCCCTGCTGGCAATTTCGATGGGTAAATGCATATAAAAGCTTATACGAAGACCAATAAATGGTCTTTAGGTAATGTGTGTCATAGCGTACTGAATCCAATCGTTATTGTTTACCAAAATGAAAACACTAAGCTTCGAATTTGGTCACAGCATTCACCACCAGTGGTGGCATAATCAACCTTGCAGTGCACTTGCTCTGATCCGCACCGCCAAAAGAGGACTACTGTCCGTTATGCATATAGATTCCTTCACTTTAAAGCCTATAGGAATCCATCCAAGCGTCCCTTCATTCGTATCGTCTCGACCCCTGGCCATGCTTCCCTTCCTGGAAATGAGCACGCACACGCGCTCGCCCGAGAAATGACCCGCCGGGCGTCAGAGAAAGCGGACAGACAGATCCAAGGTGATTCCAAGACATCTGCTGACATTATCCCATCTCACGAACCTCTCAATTATACACTACTTTCGCCTACTACCTTCGCCTATTATACACTACCTTCACCTACAACCACACACAAAGAAAAACACTACCCCCACCCCACCACGCCCTACCCTGCCCCGACACCATTTGATGGCGGCTGCGTCAGACACAAACGTTTCCAAATTTACGCCACAAACACCACTTCTTTCCCACCCAACATGCTAGCAACTGCCCCGCTTGCAACAACCCCACTTCCACCCTCTACCACTCTGGATGGAAGTGCCCGCGTCCACCAAACGGGCTCACCCCTATAAGCATCCCGACCCTCTCCTCTTGGGAGGCTGCTGTGTCCAGCACTGCCCCGCAGGACCAGAAACAGCTTATCGAGGGGGCCCTCTGATAGCGTCCGCCATTGGAGTACTCAACTGAGGACCCCACTAATCGAGGCTGTTCTTCGGCTAACAAACGAGTTCAATACATGTTTTCACTATTGTCTTCTAAAGAAGCAGAGCAATGCCTAGACGTAACATTAGATTTCAACCTTCATCAGTCCATACCATGCCCTACCAGAGGCAACAACACACTCGATTTGCTTCTAACGTCCTGCCCTGATCACATTAAATTAGTAACCGCACTTCCCGAGCTTAGCGATTATAGTTTACTTCATAATTGCATTGCTTCCCCACTAAAAGGTAGATCATCAACAACGCAACTTATCACCGATTACAAGAGGGGATACTTTGATGGCAATAACAATGAACTTGCTCTTTTCTTCGATAGCTTCCGAGATACTTACTTAACCAGGTCTGTTAATGCCAACTGGGAACTTTACAAGATTACGTTACTTAAACTTAATAACGGACACATTCCAACAATAGTTATTAAATCCGACTCCAACAATGAATGGTTTACAAAACGCCTAAAAAGCCTCCGTAACTGCAAAAAGCGCCTTTACAGAACAGCACGTTCAAACAACAGCTCTTAAGCATTGGAAAGTTACCACACATGCGCTAAACAATATATTGAAGAATAACTAGAGCAAAACAAAAATTTTTCTCCCAAGATCTGTTATCCATTCTTCAGAATAACCCCAACAAATTCTGGCGCATCCTATTACCAAAGTCGCGATTCAGCCGCATAGCACTTACAAACTCGGAAGGAGTAACTATCGACACTAATCAATGCGCCACTGCCCTGAACGATCACTTTTCCTCTGTGTTTTCCTCCGCCAGTAACACTGTTGCCGTCACACCACTAGACCCTCCCCCAATCCAAATGCCTGATATTGTAATCTGCCCTGAGGAAATAGCTAACCTTATAAAAGCCCTTAAACTTTCATCTTCAGCCGGCTGCGATCAGATTAACAGTAAAGTACTGAAAAATACCCTACTGCTTTCTAGTCAAATCTTACACCTGATATTTACCCAGTGACTTGACACCGGGCACGTCCCAGATGATTGGAAAAAAGCCCAGGTCGTAGCAATGTTTAACTCCGGTAACCCTGCAAACCCCAATAACTATCGTCCTATCTCAATGACCTGCATCCCATTCAAACTACTTGAGCACATTCTATTCTCCAACATAATGACCCATCTAGAGTCGATCAACTTTTTTTACCCACAACAACATGGCTTTCGAAAATCCTACTCGTTCGAATCACAATTAGCAGACTTCACAAATGACATAATACATTATATGGACACCAACCTTCAGATTGATGCCGTCTTCTTAGACTTCTCGAAGGCATTTGACCGGGTTCCCCACACTCGACTGCTCGCAAAACTTTCTAACCTTAGAATTCCTTCTAACATATATTCGTGGCTTAAAAATTTTCTCATCAATCGTAGGCAATTCACAACTGTCAATGACCATCATTCGTCCCTCACTGATGTGACGTCCGGGGTCCCACAGATTGCGTGCCGCTCACCAAACCTTTTCCTAATTTACATTAATGACCTACCGAATATTACTGTTAATTAGTATTCGCCGATGACTGTGTCATTTGCACTACTATCCGAAACCCTGGAGACAGTATTGCTCTTCAACATGATCTCAACCACATCGCAGCATGGTGTGATCAATTATTATTGCCACTAAACACAGAAAAATGTAAACTGGTAACATTCACGCATACAAATACCGTATCACAGTTCTCCTACAAAATTAACTCGTTCCCTATTGCCGCTGCAACATCCTACAAATACCTCAAAGTTCATCTCCAACCATCCCTATCATGGACATTTCACATACAAACCATTTCCTCAGACGCCGCGCGCACGCTCGGCTACCTACGCCGGAATCTAAACTGGCATCTCCGGACATAACAAAACTAGCCTACCTAACTTTCCTGCGACCAAAACTAGAATATGCATAATCGATTTGGCATCCCTCACAGGCATATCTCACCCTCAAATTAGAAGCCATACAGAATCTGCTCGCAGTGCTCCACTAACACAATTGTAACCGAAATAAAGCAATCTTTGAACCTGCATTCACTTGAGTCACGCAGGGTCATTTCACGCTTCTGCCTTCTTCATGCCTTTTATTATCACCCGAAATCCAGAACCTTCTCTTAAAACCGCCACACCGAACCTCGTCCCGTATCAGCCACTGCAACGCCATAGCACGACTACCCAGCCGTACTTCGTCAATGCTCAACTCATTCTTCCGTCAAGCAATAACCATTTGCCCGAACCATTTGCCCGATACAATATCCTCGTGTGCAGACCGCAAATTATTCCGCGAAAAATTGCTCAACCATGTTTCATAATACCTGCGTATCAAATGTGCTTTATTTGTTTCCTTTCTTTAATGCTGTGTCTTTTGTACTTTTGAACTGTATTTTTGTAGTGTAATTTTGTATTTGCTGCTATTATTGCTGTACCTATGTCACTTGTTCTTTTTTCTTCTTTGTTGCCTTGTAATTTTTTTAGCGCTGTGTCATAACTTTTTGCACGCCACCCTTAATCCCCTCAGGGCCCTTAAGGTGGAAATAAATGAAATGAAATGAAATACGCGTCATAAAGCGAGATATATGCTTAAGTTTGTAGTAGGTCAAGGCCGGTTGACGTATCGCTGGATGTTTGCTAATTCCAGGCAGTGTTCTTGTTACTGACAACGTAGAAAATGGCCGAGGTGGTAGCTCGGGTGGTATAGGATGTTGATAGTTAAAAGGCAAGAATGTCTACACATTACGTGTGGAGCTATCAGCTGAAGGACGGGCAAACGAACAGATAACATGGCGGAGGAATACACGTATATTTTCTTGTCTTAATATTACCCTGGCTGAGAGGCACCTCCCTTCCAAAAATGTCCCGATTGTTGAAGTGCACTTAGGAAATCACAGGCAAAAACGCAGAGTTTGCGCTTGTAGTTCCTCTAGCTGCTTGACATTGGTCTTGGAACGTTAACAGAGGGTAGCCAGGCTGTAGCGAAGGAGACCAATCAGGAGTGCCTAGTAGAGTCGTAGCAGCGAAGCAACCAACTAACCCCAAGCAGTGTCTGCAAGCATTCGTAGAATGTGCACAAAAGACCAGTTTGTCTTTTAAGCAGGCAATATGATAGGTCCATGACATTTACCTGTCAAATACAATGCCCAAGAATCGATGGGATCACACATATGGTGGGCTGCAGCGTGCTAGAGTCAGGAAATCACGAGAGATGGGCGCGTCTTGTAAATTCCAGGGCACCGCACTTTTCAGAAGGAACCCGACCACAATTCTCCAGGTATCGCGCCAAATATGGGTTCGCCAGTGTCAGCTTCACTCGTATGCTTCGGCAGTTTCTCCTGAGCACCGGACACATCTATCGTCAGCATACAATATAACATTCCCGGCACGAGGTAATGCTTTTGGGAGACCAACAAGACAGATGTTAGAGTGGGGCTAAGAAAACAGCCTTGCGGAACACCTTGTATTATAGTGTGACGGGTAGTAACTCCGCAAGTATTCGTCATACATCCCGACCTCTCAACGTAACTGCTTCGTCTTGGAACAGGCAGCTTTTTTATGACCGCGCTAACGCAAAAAAAAACAAACCGACCGCCGCCTTGAAGCACAAGATTTCACTTTTTCTCCCTGCTGTTATTATCGACGCGCCTCCAACACTGGCAACGCAATGCCACCATTCTCAAAGCTCTGGATGCTCCTTCGAAAACTCAGCGGGAGTGTTGTCTTGTATTTACTTTGTGTGCTGATGGGCGTGCATTCGACTCACCTCCATTTTTCGACGGCTACCGAGGGGTATTTTATACACACTTGTTTTGAGGTGTTTCGCGAAGTCCCTCGGGGGAAATAGAAATGTGAGGACCACTGCAAGCAATGGTCATTAGTACCTTTACTGAAAGTGTATACAAAGTTCTCCGGGACAGTATCGAGTTAACATAACGCAATTTTCTCTAAAACACTACTATATTGCAGAGCACAAGTGAGATAGGAGAGACAAGATCATTTTGTTGGTGCATGACACATCACCACTGGACGGCGTCACCCACAGGGGGCAAACAAGGCTGTTGTTTCCACGGAAACAGGAGGACCACTGCCACTAATGTATACATGTTGCCACAATAAAACAATTTTGCAGGTCTTTGTTACAATACGGACGACGGTCGAACCCGAAGCTGGCGCAGGACGGGTTCTTTTTTGCAGTGCAAAGTCGACACACTGGTTCGATGATGTCAACACAAAGTAATCAGATAGTCTCCAGCTTCATTCCTCCAACGCGCGGAGTTTATTTTTTGTTTCACTACATTTTTTGCGTGTTACAAACGCCATAATTAAGAATAGACAAGCTTCACTTTAACCGCACTAAGTTGGGGTAACAAAGTTAGAACCAAACAAAATGTCTGGTTTATAGAAAAAACCACATTTAAACTCACCTCTGGTTGTAGCTCACCAATCAGAAGAGGGCGATGAATCCGATCTAGGCTTACAACTCATCACCTGCGGACGTTGCCCCCCACCCCCCTTCAGGCAACATGTGCTGTTAATTCCACTGTCACAAGAGGAACACTGCCACCGATACTTATAGGTTGGCTAACTGAAGACCTTATACAGGGTTCGGCGAAACACTTCGAAAGTAATAAAGCTGCTCCTGGTTGCAGAAGTTGCTGCATGTCTAGCCACCACTGGTTGCAGCTCATAAAGGAGACAATATGGCTAGCGTCCTGTTTAAAACATGTGACTGATAACATGTGGATGCATCATCCACGTGGCTATGGTGGGTGTCGCGATCTCCCCTTTAGGAGAACAACTAGCAATAGTGTAATTAAGTTTGCTTCACAAACGCACAAACGTAGGTGGAAGGTTTTATAGAATAAACATTACTGTTTTACATAAACCGCGGTACAATACGTGAATGCTTGTTACCATTCGGCAATAAGATTGTATTGCGAATATTTGTCATGGGCATACAACTCATCACCGGGACACAATGTTCCCGACGTTGCTGCTACGAGTGTTGTGATCGTCGTGGTGACTGCAGGATCAGTGTCATAATATATGTAATGTGCGTCACTGTAAAAACAATGCAAAGCTTTTCGGGTAATTTTGAGCCAATCAATTGTCTGATGCATATTTAAGGTGTGGTATATAGAGCCGCCACATGTTGAAGCTCAACAATGAAAGACAAAGGCGAAGATTTGGTTCTGTCATTTATTTATCACCATTTCATCTAGGCATGCCTTTCACTCTAGGGTTTTACTGTCCGACGAGTGATTTTTGTGACTTAAATTTGTTTTCTGGTTCATCTCTGACTATTTTCATCTGCACCTTAATGCTTCACTTATGTGAACTAATTGCTCCGATGGTATTTTGCTGTCTGACCACTGTTCAGGACTTCCAGTAAAACTTGTCTGACAGAAATTTAGGAGTTTCTTCAAAGTATCTAGAAAAATCGTTTTGCTAATTCAATTTTTATGGATGTTTTCTTGTTGGTATCTAAACCGGTAAACTGCTTTTTATTCCTTGTTCAGGACCTGCCAGCAATCCAACATGAGCCCTGTGTAATTTGTTTCGCAGGCAGACCGCTTTCTTGGTGGTCCTTGTATACCATCCTTTGAAACGTGCTACATTTTTGCCGGGTATATCTATTCTAAACTGTCAGCCTTCCTTCAATGCTTGCTAAATGTGTTTTGAAAATCTGTTCGTGCTGTGGAACTCATTAACTTTGCAGTACGTCAGGGATTTGCTATAAGACAATTTCCCGCGAGAACCATTACGGTTGATGAGGAAAAAAAAGATCCTGGGTGAACAAACTACGGTGTTTGCAAATATGTTGCAAATGACCCAGGCTAATGAACAGAGTTAGACCCCAGAGCTATCATCACCCTCATCATCACCACCACCAGCAGCCAATCTACGACCACTGCCGCGCAAAGGCATCTCCAAAGAATCTATTATTATCCGGGTCCTGTACTAACGGCGATCAATTTATTCCTGCAACCTTCTTGATCTGATCTGACTAGCTATCCTTCGGCCGCCTCTTGCCATGCTTGCCTTCGCTTAGGATCCACTCATTTACCCATAATAACCGACGATTCTCTCATCGCTATAAATGCCCTGCCCACACGCACTTCTTCTTAATTTATGCTAATATATCCTGAGCACGGGTTTGTTCCCTAACCCAGTCCCTCCAATCTTGTCCCTTAAATTTTACGTATCATTATCCGTTCTGGGGCTATACACTTCATTAAAATGGGCGGCTGTGCCACATGCAACTACACTGAGCTTGTGGTATTTGATGCATCATGTCGACAATAAGCTTTAAACATTTAAATGCATACGTACACAGCTTGCGAAGGACAAGCATACTTAATAAAGATATAGGAGTAGGCCACAGCAATGAGCAGGGGGTTGGTGGGTGTTCGGCAATGCTTTCGTGAAAAGATAAGTGAATATGATGAATTTCTAATATTGTTACTGCAGACAGCTTCGTCATATAGATAGAATTTTCACAGAAGGCTTGACGGTACATTTTCACCTGAATACAGAGTTTTCATATCAAGACAAATCATTTGATGACCATAGAACGCTGTTAATTTTCCCGCAAATCATACAGTGTTGTAGCGCAAACTTATAGTTGTCCCGAAAGAAAGCCAACTGCGTTATGGTGAATCCGGGGAAATATTGGACAGGTTTGTGAAAAGAGCTTGACGAAAAATGTTGGTTTTCTCTCATTAGCGCAAGAGCTACGGTGCGGTGTGTGAGGACAGCAGGTTGTTTCGGCTGGAACTATATCAACAAAAAAACAAACGCTGCATTTAGTGGTAGCATCATTGCATTTATGTGAACTGCATTGACTTGTGTACAAACAAACTCAAGAAGCTGTAAGTTAAGAAGAGCAGTACGGGGCGTAAAACGTGTCCCCGTTGTATTGCAAATACCCCGTTTCTTTTCCCACCGATGCTTTCAAGGGTCCACTTTTAAGACATTTAGCTGGAAGTGTGACGCACACCTATGAGACTCTGCCTATGAGCAGCAGAAATTAAATATCGTGGCGTATGTAAGATTTTCGGGCTCGACGAGTATCGATGCTGAATGATATTAGTTTAACTGGTGCACTAGTACTGAACATCATGTCTAGCTTAAAGATTACTTTAAGGTATATCACCAATTATGAAAGGGCCTTTATTTTTAATGACCATTTTTTTCTAGTTCTATTTTAAAACCCAAAAACACTCAAAAATTCTAGGCAGTAAGAAGCATGTAATATATCAGTTAAAATGTTATAGCCAATTTTCTGACAGCTTGTGTATGCTTCAGATTTCGAAACTAAAGTGGTGCTTGAAGTCCAGGATAAACAAATTCATGCACCTCTACGAAGTGAATCATGACAAATGGGCTTAGAACTGCGACTCATTAGTACAATAAATCAACCCTGGCATTGCCCACTCGCGCATGTAAATGAGTGACAAGGCGTGTGTACAGTATATACAATGTTTTATTTCTCATGAGTCGTATGTCGCGTTGAGTTCTGCATTCCGTTTTTCCTTCCTTATCACTGCTTTGTGGTTCATAAAATGTAGTGCAGATGGTTCTTCGATCGGTTCAAGCGTGAAGTTGGGAAAGACAAGGCCTGTGGGCGCTGCCCTAGTGGTTGTCGGTGGTTTGGAGTTATACAATATGCACCGCAGAGCGTACCGACACGTCTTATACAGCACAAGGCAGTCGCTCTCCGTAATGTCTCCGTTCAAGTCTCCGACAGGTAAGATGTTGTTCTTGTACTTTGCTTCGTATTCCCGCCTGGCTAGATTGATGTACTTTTCTTCGCTGCCTCGAGAGAGATTCATGACGACGATTCCGCCGGATAGTTTTATTGCAGCGTGTTCGGCGTTGTGAGTTAGCTTCTTTATTACTAGGTCGAGATTCACCGCGGTATTTAGCAATTTCATTTACATCCCAATACCAACCGCCGAATGCTCGCTTCTTCTGTGCAGACGGTGGGGAAGAATTCATTGATGTGCGTTATCGCGTTTCACGATTCGTTAAAGCAAATGACGCAAGTGTTTGTTGGCATGGGATCTGGTTCAACGTCTTTTGCGTGGCATTGAGGGAGCGCGCGTTTTTCAAGACCTGGGTAAACTCTGTCGTGGGATCTTGAAAGACTTTGAGGTACCGTTGTGCCAGTATCAGCAGTCTCCGTTCCTCCAGGAGTTTTAATTTGTTCACCGTGATCCTGTTCACGCTACTATCTTTGTGGTAGAAGTGATGATTCCCGTCGGAATTGATAAGGTAGAGGTTGTTTACATAGGTCAACGACTGAAAGCTACGTATACCAAATTTTGCGGTTGTGCGTTTTTATACTCGTAGGCAATCGACGAGTACGTCTCTCCTTGCGATTTGTGCACAGTTACTGCACTCGCTGGGACTAATGAAAACTGCTTTCATCTGTACGCAGCAGCCGTCTTGCGATCTAACGTTACGGTGACCAGACGAGGTTCAATGGGGATCCGCGTCGAGTCCACATTATTCCCATTTTGTTTCGTTTCGCATATCATTCCTCTTGAACGAAGCCGTACAAGCTTTCTTGTTGCCAGTACATCAAACGGTAGCCACTATTGTTTCGGGAACTCATTGCCTACCCCTCCCAGACACATTTTAAGAGTTCCCACTGCAACGCTAAATACATCTATGACATACACGTTGGCAGTGATCATGTTTGTGCAATACAAGTAGTATCGTTCGTGGAAGATTTGCAAATTCCATGTTGGACAGCCACGAAACCTTGTCTCGCACTTTCTGCAGAACCTCTTGAATTGTGCAGCTCAAGTACCGGTGTGGCATGCCCAGCCGGGTCACGTTTCCTCGTAGCGTATTGGCAACGAACATGTTGAAGGCAGTCACGTCTTCATCCGAGTAGAAGAGTCTTATGGCCGAGGGTGACAGAAGCAACGCGCCTTCCTGGGTGACGAATCTGCTCTCGAGTAATTGCACTTTTTCGGAAAGCAACGGTCTTCCGTCTCCGTTCTTTGTGAGCAGCGTAGAGAAGCCCGTGACATCTTCCATGACCACCTTGACAAGTGGAATGCATTCTATGTAATGCCAATTCATCGTAGAAAAAAGTGTCCTCCAAGTTCTAAACACCTGTTGTACACCTCATTGACTCTAACCGTTGGGGAATCACGCTAATCGCTGCAGAAGATCATATCCAGTTCCCCAAACGGTTCGTCTAGTCGTTCAGTAATCTGTTTGAGGCGAACGTTGATGGCGTTTAAGTTGTCCGATGACAGCATGCTCACTTCGGCTATAATGACACATTGCACTTTTCTAAAGGCTACACAAAAGGTGCGAAGTTACCTGTCATCTAACCCCACGTCTTTGCTTTTGCCGAAGAGTTTAAACGCCGAGTGCACTGCGGTTTTTCCGAAGGCCACCACCGTTTGTCTCGTGCTGGCGCCAATTACAAACGCGTTGTATGGACCAGAGTAGTTGTTGCGGTTGTAGCGGTCCATCGCCAACCTGAGGACGAATGTTTTACCACACCGAGCCTGTCCTGTCAAGAAGATACGGAACGGAGGCGCAACTACCATCGTTTGTCTGTGAATGATTTCTCTCAGCAGTTCGTACTGCTCGTTGGCAATGGATTAAATACTGCCGCATCGTGGCGGCGATGGGAGCAGTCTGTTGACTTTACACAACCGGGCAAACCGATTGCGCTCACTGACAACCTAGAGCACTGTAATTATTACGAATGATTCTGGCTAGTCCATGAGCAGAAGCAGTTTGGCCGATTGGGTAAAAATCAAGACCGGCTGTTCCAATCCAGTAAAGCAATTATCGCTGTTGTCGTTTCGCAACTGCAACTGATCAGTCTGTGTTTGTTTTACCCAACCGGGCAAACTGCTTCCGCTCTCTGAGGAGCCAGCGTCGCTATGAATAACTAACACTGACTCTGGATGTCACTGAGCGGAAGCGGTGGGTGTAGTTGAGTGAAAGGCCTAAGAATGTTCCTATGGCGGCCATGATACGACACTAAGTAGACCATTGCCCTGCACGACATATGTCATGCGCATAAGGTTATTGTACTCGGCTCTGTCCATATTGTCCTGTCGCTTGCGCACACCTGCACAGGGACTGGTTGTGTTGAAGAGACGCAGCAACTATTCGTCTGGAATGAGACCCGCATCCTCGTGTTTAAAATGTCATTGTTTTTTGGATACGTTGTATTGCATGACCTTCGTCGCCATGCACAGCACGCGCTCAGGGCACACTCCACGACGATTTGTTCTGCGGATCTTGCTGCTCGCTTTAGTAAACGAAGTGGGTCTCGGTCCCGTAATATTGCGAGACACGCCGAGGTATATTTGGGGGAGCGAGAGTCCCTCGCCATACTCGTGAAAGAGCAACGATATGGGCGTTTTGCGTTCGCCGGTAGCCACGTGGAGACTATACGCACCCTCTAGTTAACCACACTGCGCGCCATCGTCATACATCATTGCATGCCTCCTCGTATTCACAGCAATTGGCATTTGCGACGGGTACTAGAGATCGGTGATTTTGGCGCTCGTTCCATCTAATCGTCATCGCAAGGTACGTAATAAACGGCATTAAATTGGCCGAGGCAACTCAAATCGACATTTTAACACGAAAGTGTTTGATGCCCAGCTTCAAAAAGATTTTGGTGACGTGATATCCGTCATTGAAGTGACGTCGCCAGAAAAAGTGCCGCCATTGACACGGCGGCGCCCGGTTGTGGTCTCACGACTCCCTGTCCGCAACGGGATATACGCGGCACTCGTCCGACAACGCTATGAGCCAACGCGTGAACATGACGACAAACGCGCCTGATAGCCTTCCTTTCAGATCGTGCTGCGTGGCCTCCGCGATCTAATGCGATTGCGACGAAATACGGTGTCATTCTGACGAAATACAAATTGCGGTGTGCAAGTTCATATTTATGCACAATAAACATTCAGCTGGTCCTGTGAATGCACATTTCAGTTTCGTGTTTTAACGGTTCCTATAAAAAAAAACATTATTTTCTTCTGGGTATTTGTAGAGGGGTAAGTGTTCTAGGTACTTCAACCACGCGTGAATGTTTTGTTTCTGGACTACCATGCACTTGTGCGAGTGCTTTTTTACCACCTTTCGCTATATGTGCACGTCGATGTCTGCGTCGTCGGCTATCTTACCAGGAAGGCATTGCAAGGATTGCATGAACAGGAGCCGCGGCACTAATAATAGTTCTTCTACGGGGTTGAATGCTGGGAGCTTCTCTGGTTTGGGTGGGTGGCAGTAACCCTATGTTACACTCAATGCAGGGACCTAGTCAGCTACCAAGGAATCTTTGCACGTCGACCAAAAAATGTACTCACTGTGAATACCACAGAACTTTCTCTGCAGCACTCCGACGGCGTTGGCTCTCCACTGTTCATTTCAGTATGTTGGCGATTTTGTTCAACGCGTTATGAAACAAACGGCTATCACACACTTTGCAGCAATGCCCGAAGCTCCTGTCAAGGAAATCATGCTTGAAACTCGCATCGGCGCCTCCCATCTCCTTAAGGCAACGCTTCTGGCAGTTAGCCGACGCTTCCCGAACTCTCGCCTTCGGAGTACGAGCTTTTTGTCGGCGTTGCCGTTTTGCCGCTACACCCCGAAACCTGAACTTCGGGTCCGATTAGAATTTTTGCCGTTTACCTGCCGCTTCCAAAGCTCTCGCCTCCGGGGTAGCTTGTTGTCTGCGTAGACGTTGAGTCACCGCATCTCGTGGCGCACTTTCGTTTTCATCCATGCAGAAACAGAATGTGTGGCCTGGAACGACCTTATATACGTACTTGCAACATGGCGGCCTATGCTGTAATTTCACTGCAGATTGCATTGTGCTGTCCTATGCTTTGATTAACGGGCGACTAAATGTCGGTGTTTTGTAACGTGAGCTACACTGGCCGAGGTTGAGCAGTTTCGCTTGGCTTCGGGAAAGCCATGCTGCGCATGCGCGAGGAGCATTGGGTTACATGAAATTGGATTGGATTGAATTGGATTTGGCTTGCATTGCATTGGAATAAATGAAAATGTACCGGATTGTACTGGAATAGAAATCGTTTTAGCAGCAGTAAGCATGACAATCAGCTCATTTTAAACAACCAGCAAACCAAAGAAGGCTTTTTGCCGCTGATTCTGAAGCCTTCGTCTCCGGGGTAGCTTTTTATCTGGTTACACGTTCAGCGGCCGTATTCCGGGCCTTACGCTCGTTTTCATCCGTGGCGGAAAGAGAATGTGTGGTCTGGAACGCGCCTGTGTACGCAGTTGCACTGCAGCGCTTTCTCTCTCCATTCCTCTGTTTCTCTAACCTTTTGTGGACTTTTATTTTATTGTTGTAAACCTTTTGCGGAACTTATGTTCACAAATGTTTCCATTTACATGGTGCTGTGCCATGAGCATAGAGGCCTTACGAGAGACAAGCCTTTGCCTTGAAGTGCTTTGCCCCTAAAAGGCGATGCAAGCAAAATTTTCTAACAACAGTAGAGAGCCTTGATTGCTGCAACCGAAGACTGTGTTGAGGTGAAGGTATCGGGGATTTCTTCAAAGCTCGGGAATTTGGAGAACAGTTGTGAAGTGCCGCTGCAAGATTTTTGCTGCGAACACAAGGTCTTAAAGAACCCTTAGCCTATCATCTGCTTTTGCACAACTGCCCTCGGTTGCCGAAGACGTCGAATATTCCTACGTATTCTACTGTTCTGGGCATATTATGCTGTATGGCGCTTCAACCACAGCAACAGAAGTGGAGCCGATATTGTGGGTGAAAGAGGCATCGAACCTTGCCACCACACTGCTGTAGAAAGGTGTACCAGTAACCATACCGCGTTAAGAACGGTAAGCACCCAATCAATGGGCGAGACTAAACATTTACGTAAGATAGTACGGACAGCAACAAGGGTAAAAAATCTCGCGGCACTAACGAAAGCGCTTAGTTATGACGCCGGTGAATTTAGCATTGGTGGTCGAGATTATCTGGTTTGTGCACACATAGAAATACTTTATTCTTGGTTTTTCGAAAACGTAATTTTTAGCACTTTATTCTTGCGCGAATAGTTGTAACTCAATAGTGAATAATTTTTTTTTCAAAAAAAACTTCCCACATCCCTTCCTTTATTACAAAACTGAGTAATAAACTAGGACTTTTAAGAAGGGGAGATAAGTTTGCATGCACTCATGAGTTATTTCAAAGAATGCCGACAAAAACAACATATCCAAGCAGCAATGAAAACGTCGCCAGCCTTTGGCCTATTTTCGGCCAATGCTTGGCCTGTTTGGCAATTGGCAAAGTTTAAACTGCCCGAGAACTTATGTTCTTTGCATGCATTTGGTCACGGAATACGTGTTGTCTGTTTGGCAAGCCGAGGTCTTTACGCTGAAGGCAAGCGTCCGGCCCTAGAGAACTAGTTTTTTTTTATTGGTCACTATACGTTCGACAACCAACAGCATGCGTGCGGCCAAATATTACTTGTTATGTTTGGCCAGGTGAGGTCAGAAGACCAACTGCATGCGTCGGGCCACGGGGCCGCGTTGTCCGTTTGGCCAGTCTAGTTCCCCAGATGAACGGCAAGCATCTGCCCATGGACTACACGCTTTCTTTATGGCCACCATATGTCTGAAGACGTACAAAGAGCGTATGGACACGCAATATCCGTTTCCCATTTGGCCAGCGGAAGGCGGAACACCAACGGCAACAGTCTGGCCACGAAATAATTCTTTACTGTTTGGCCAACAAAGGTCCTAAGATGAACGACAAGCATCTGGCCGCGGAATACTCGTTTTCTCTGCGGCCACCCATCTAGAAAAAATCTCCGGAAAGAGAATTTTGCTGATGTACCTAACGACCTCTGGAAGGAGAGGTCGCGGTGGGCAGGAAATACAATGGTGCGGGAGAACGAGCCGTTCGTCTGCGGAGACTGTATGGCATGCGGTTGCATGGTATGTAGCTTCGCGATTGCCTGGCGGTGGCAGTGACCTCTACCGCGAATCTGCCTTTCTGTGAGTCAGCTAATGATGACCATTAGAGGCAGAAAGATCTCTCCTTTAGTTAATAAGCTCTGATAAAACAGGTACGGCTGCTGACATCAGACTTGCGTAAACTGCAAAATTGGTGTGTGGGATGCTAACTTAACCTCCAAACATATTTTTCACGCCGAAGGTGGCCTAAACAAAAAGGTACACCTAAATGGTACCTTTTCAACAACAAGAGAATATGAAGTTAGCGCAGCGAAGGTGGCGTTAGGGCACTCTTTCTTTTTCAAAAACAAAAAAAAAACGGCAGCATTTGCAATGAATCTAAGTACCATTTGTGTAGTGGTTGGAAGCACCGCGCCACTCTGGTTACTTCAGGCTTGATACCAATAAATAAAAGGACAAACAGGCAACGAGCATGCAGACAAGTAATTTATTATTCATTTTTCAAGCCTACCACGCAAAATGCACATGCTCCTAGCATACAGCTAAGTGCCCGTGATACACGTGGCGCTCCTGAATAACTTCAGCCTTTCATTTCAGACATGTGGTGTGCTAAAAATATTAAATTTGCGTCATGATAAGAACATACCCTATACCCCTGCTATTCATGACTGCATACTTCGCGGTGCCACAATGTATTGCGACCCAGCTGCTTTGCCGAAAACACGATGTTTTGTCATTAGTTGAGGGCAACACTCTTCACGCTTCTTTTCCGTTATATTTCCGATATAATTCAGTACCCGGACAAAAAAAGAACTTTTCGAGGATTCGACATATGTATTTTACAATGGGTATAGGCCACACTAAGATTTCATGCTCTAATATATTGTTACGGGACTAAGGTGAGCAATGCCTCACAGCCCCTTGGCCGAAGAACGATTCCGACGATGACGACATTACTGGCCCGCATCTTGCGCGAGGTCGGTGTCATGGCCGGTTTGCCCATTCTGTAAATAGATTGCTTCATCCCATCCCTTCATTTGTCTGATCTGTGTCCTGCCGCCACGTAACATTTTGGTGGAGTGTGCTGGATGATCCCATCCTGACCTCCACATCGCATCGTCTCGGCATTGGGAAATCGTCTAGGCCCCACCGGCCATGTTGGGAAGCTCCAGCCCACTGCGACCTGCATTCGACCACGTCATCTGCCCAGTGTCCCCAGCCCATGTGCAACCACTGAAGACCAGCCGGTAAAGCCGAGAAGAGACCAAAGACGACGCCGTGTCCGCATCCCTTTCGCCCGACGTGGTTCGAATTCCGCCGATGGTTCGTTCCTGCTTAAAGAAATTGCTTCTGTGGAGCCGTCATCAGGAGTGACGTCATCTTCATCCGTGGTGGCAGGCAAATCTCCACTGTATGTCTTCATCGCAAGGCTCACCGCATCGCAATCCTCACGTTCCCTCGGCATCGTCCGGGACGGTGACCCTCGACCCGGGGTTGAGGTTACGGGACTAAGGTGTGTGTGATAGACTCATTCGGCCTTGTGGGTGTACGACGCGTACGAACGGTACTCGAGAGGGCAAGAGAAAAAAAAGTATATTAACAGCACCACCAGAAAATGACACCAAGAAAAAGCGGTACCATTGAGAAGCAGAACAGCAAAAAAAAACACGAGTCCACTACCCCTAGACAGCGTTCAATAGAGGGGGAAAAACGTTTTCACAGACGCCTCGAAGGTCGATGATCAGCGAAGTCGATGGCGGGGCGCCGCCAGTCTCGTTCACGGTCGAGCGCTGGCCGTTTCTCGCCGGCTCTGCCCGAGCGAGACGGAAGAAGATGCACCACGTCCTATGTAGCGGGTGCAGCGGTGGTTCGCCCTGGGTCGTGATCCCGAGCCTGGACCAGTCTCACGATCACGCCCCGGTCGCCCGCGGGTCCCACACGCGTGGCGGGCCCCGACGCACATGCATCGAACTACTCGACCTCAGACGGGATTCAGGAACTGCGGGTCCGCCCCCGGTCCTCGTCCGCTTGCCAGCTCCGAGTCTCCGCTGCCGCCAGAACCGTCTTCCACCTTCAGCAATTTTCTTCCTTCTTCACGTCTTCAAACGGCAGCGCGTGGTCCACTTTTTCCAACAATGATGGCCAATCCTCAGAGTGTACAATGCCTCACAGCCCCTTGGCCGAAGAATGATTACGACGACGACGATGTTCCTGGAGCGCATCGTGCGCGAGGTCGAGGTCATGGCCGCTATGCCCATAATGTAAATAGATTGCTTCTCCCCATCCTATCGTTATTCTCATCTGTGTCCTGCCACCGCGTAACAATATATTTCTATGAAACGCGAACGCTCTGAAACGACGTGAGTTATTCATCAAAAAGGGTGGGAACCACGGAAGTTCCGAAACTCTATATTTCTGGCACCCAGGGCATGAGAACTCTTCCAACATGCACAGAGGATAATACACGCGTTACGAGGTTACACAAAGGTTGTTGGATCCAGGCTATACATGCGACGATTTTGAATATCCTCATAGTACGAAATCACGTGCTGGCCGCCTTCTGAACTTAAAAATAAGGTATTCGGTGGGTGTGATGAAATGCGTATCAGTGTTATAACATGGAGATTTAAAGGAACGTTACGCGGTGTTTCCCTGCAACGTCATCGCATGCTTTCAATTATCGCTTTCATAATCTTGTTCATGTCGTACCACAAACGTATTCTCACCTACGAAACGTATGTATCACGCCTTTATTATCAAAGTAATTAAAACTAGCGCATTTTAACGCTTTCTTTACAATTTCACTGCCACTATTTTTACGCAGTCGATGTGATAAATCTGTCTCCAGAATGAATTATTACGAGAGCATTACGAATAGTTACTTCTGTACAATTTACTTGTGAAACTATCAGTTGGCGAAGTACTTGAATAGCATATTCTATAAAGCAGTGACAAGCTATGTATACAGTGAACAACACACCAATGGAGCCCATATGTCGAAGCAACCTTTTTTACTCGGTGAATGGTACGGTGGATGTACGGAACTACAGCGAACGTTTTTTGTTGATCTACTTCTTTTTGTGCGCTATGCTTGCTGTAGCCTTTTATCGTTCTTACGAGCATACTGAATGCTGACGCCAACGCACTAGTTGGGAAACCAGCTTATTTTAGGTTTTTCACTTGTTCTTGGAAACTTGCGGCTATTAAGTGCACGCACTATTTCGAAAATGCTGACCGAAGACTTGAAAAAGCTATAGAGTTTTTGCCAATCCTACTGTGGCCCAGATTGTAGTTCAGCAACAGTGTTACAGACCTGGGTGGAATTTTCAGCAAACGTGGTTCGCTCCGAATTTTTACGAAAGGTCCTAGAATTGCATACAAGAGTTTTTTATGACTTCAAAGGTGAACTTACGGCCCATACCCTTCTTTTTAAAAACCTTCAAGACAACCCCAATTCTGCGGAGAATATCACGCCTTTCTGCAATTATTAAACGGTCGTCTACATATCTGAAAACTTTTTTACCCTCCCCGACAGACTTTCATCCAACGCGCGATCAACTTTACTAAGAAAAATGTCGCTTATTATGGGAGCTACTTTTGAACCGATGCATACATCAGATTTCTGCAAGAACACATCATTGTTGATACCGGCATACGCGGAGTTCAAGAAGAATAAAAGCAATTCAGGAAAGAACTCTACACTGATTCTATTACTGTTTCGAAAGACCAATTCGTCATTGTCAACCTTATTACACTTATCTACTGCACCCAAAAGACTTTTCTGAGGCAGTGGGTAGTACATGTCTTCACCGCCAATGCTGAAAGCCCCGATATTGGCAACTTGTTCGTTCTTTAGATATTCTTTAAGGGTTTCAGATTTTTGATAAGGAAAAGTTGGGCACGTTTTAAAGACGAGAGGCAGTCTTCTAAGTATGTTGAAACATGAATCTGCCAGTCGGCCCTGTCAAACACCACAACCCGAAAGGGAATGTCGGTTTTGTGTGTTTTTGCAGTGCAGAACATCTCGAGATGCAGTTTCGGGGCTTTCTTAACAGACTGGGATACACGTACCAGATTCATCTCTTGAAGTAGGGACAAGGTGTGCTGCTTTCTTTCTGTCAGATTAACGTTTTCCTTTTTAAAGTTCTTCTGTACAGACGTCATTTTTTTTCCTGATACAGACCATCAGTTAACACAACGAAATGCCCCTAAATATCGGAGACCATAGCCCGAGGTCTGTGCGAAACAAAGTACTCTGCTAATGGCACTCTGCTTAGGTACTCTGCTTAGTATCTTTGAGAAAGGCGTGGTTCTTCAAAACTTTATAGCTTTTTCCAGACTTCGGTCAGCATTGTCAAATTCGCGCGTACACATAATGGACACAAGTTTCCAAGAATCAGTAAAAAAGCTAAAAGAAGCTAGTTTTCCAACTAGAGCGCTGGCGTAAGCATGCAGTTAGCTGTTAAGAATGATAAAAGGCTGCGACAAGCATAGCGCAAAAAAGAAGTAGATCAACAAAAAAGTTAGCTGTAGTTTCGTACATGCACCGTACCACTCACACCAACGGACGTTACGGGTGACACTGCTGAAGGAAGATTCGGCATGAGGTCGCCTCTTGCCTAAACACAAAAAATGTTTCCCTCTACGCCTCCGTCACCCTCATCGGGTTTCTCCCACATACGCTCTACACTTGCGCGGGTCGCTTCCTATTTTGTCATGAACATTTCAGGCCTAGCAGACCTTTGTGTTCCTAAAACGCTTTTGAGATAGTTCTATAGATTTTTTCTCACTCGAAAGATAGAAATAAAAAGCATCGGTTCTAAGCGGGACTGTTTGCTTGTTTAAAAACTAAGGGCAGGATGTGAAAGTCTACTGTCACCCGCCACAGTGGCTCAGTGGCTAAGGCGTGCGAAGCTGAGCAAGTGGTCGCGAGTTCGATTCTGGGCCGTGGCGGCCGCTTTTATGATGGGGGCGAAAAGCGAAAACGCCCGCGTGTACGAGATTTCGGTGAACGTGAAACTTCCCCAGGTGGTCAAAATTAATCCGGAGTGTCCACTTAGGCGCGCCCCATCGCCTGCGTTGCGTCGGAGCGTTAAACCCTACAATCAATCAATCGAAAGTCTACTGTCGGCTCAAACGTCGGGCTGAATGTAACTGAGGGAATTTAATGGGTAGAAGAGAGGCTATAAGGGGATAGGTGCTTTTTCCCCGTATAAATATCATTAGGCATTACACTCTGTGGAGGTGGATTGTCAGTGACACTTTATAGCTCTGGACGTAGAGGTGACAGGATTCATGTGAAAGGTAGAACAAATTTTTCTATTTTACTTTCCTGGAAATCTTTCTACTGACCAAAGAAGATATACTTCCGCATGCGGACGTCCACCCCTTTTTTTCTGATGGGGAAAAAAAGAAAACCTCTCGCCATGTTCGCGACAGCATTTCGCGACGCATTTTTCGACGCAGCGATGAGTCGCGGTTGCAACTCTAACTGAAACTCCTTGTTTACGACGCGGTGGTGGTCCAATAAAATTCGAAAGTTTCCTCCCAGGCTACCCCACCCATACCGTCATGTAACTGAAGCCACCCACACACCCGTTTTCCGCGGTTGTACATAAATACCAAACTAGTGACCCTTACGTACAAACAGGAGCCACGCCATTTGTGTTTGAGATATCACCAATCCTCCGCTGGATTTAGTTTCCGCTTCCCCCTCCAGCCACTTATTTCGACTTTTACGGATTCGTTCTTTTTTCGTAAGTAGCTGCTTCGCGTACTGCTCCCGCCTTTTTTCAATGTTGCACCTTTCACATTGCATATAATTAGTACAGCTAAACTTCCGCAAGCCGCGCGTAAAACGGCTGGAAGCTCGTGTTAACCGAAGTGTCACTGCATAAAGTATGATAAAACATCTTTGAAAATTCCTTTTGGTTAGGTGGCTAACCAACCTTACATATATTTGTTGCAAAAACATATCGGCGTACCGAAAACTTATGCCGCGGCCTAAAGCTAGCAAATCTACGTCGGGGCCTAGATCTAGCAGCCTAGATCTAGCAAATGTACGTCGAGGTTCTATCAGCGTCAAATGAAACGCCAACAGGAAAATATGAACCTGAACTCAGAAATCGCGCGATTTCTTTCCATGCAAGCCAAAATGACGCATGGATTAGTTACAAAAACAAAGTTCGGAAAAGTGGATTTCTAAACATACCGATAACCAGCCAATAAATAAGCTCTACGAACAGTATTTTTCAATTTTGCCAGTTCTGGTTCATATTCTCGTGTTCGCGTTTCATTTGATGGCGGTTGTACGTTTTCTAGTCTATGTCATAAAGTTTCATAGTATCTTTGAGAAGCTCTATGGTGTAGGACTCCCATACTCTATATTGTATGGCATCTCGTACAGGTATTTATTTTGTAAAGCACCTCTACCGCAACAAAACCTGAAACTGAAACTAAACATTCGGTGCAGCAGGCAGCTAGACGATGGGAGCCGTAGCCAAAGCAAAGGCAATAAGGAATGGCGACAAGGAGCTGTGCGGCTAGGCACGTTGGGATTATTTTCGAGCGTTTCCACACGTAATGTTACTTTATTTAGCTCGTTCGATGCTTTTTAATCTAAACTGAACTTTAGAGCAGCATCCGACACGTGTATTATACGCTGCAGGAAGCAGGATTTGCTTATTTTTACCACCATATGTGCTCGGTCTTTGTTTGAGGGGACGATTGTGTGTGGGCACTTTAATTGCAGCGCAACGAGGGAACCTCAACGAGGCGGCCTCCTGCGATTCATCGTGAGTGCCCGCTGTGCAGTGCATGGCGATCTTGTTTCAAGGTATGTTGGTCTTCGTTTAGTCTATTTCATGTATTTGCAAGCGGGATTAGCTCTGTTGTTCTGTGCATGTATTGACAGCACTTGGCCGCGAAGGCTTAACAAAGACCAGTAATCCTGCCCCTCGTTTTTTGACGCAGAAACGTCACATAAAGAGGATTTTTTACAGCCCCAACCTTTTCGACGTACCAGTTTTTTATCGCAGTGGCTCCATTTACAAGTTTAGCAAGTGAATCGTCTTCAGCGGTTCCATCGTGGAATTTTCGGTAGCTCTAATAAGTTGTTGCGAAGTAGGAATGCCATAAATCGGCGGTGTTTAAGTAAAACACCGGAATAAATGTTCGTTTTGCACAGTGTATGAGGAGGACTGACGTGTTTTCTTTCATTTTAACGAAATATTGCATTTGCAACTGTTCCTATTGGGTGTTATGTCACGTCTTAATTAGTAGACCGTCTACTTGTCCGCACTCGCTTCCATCGTCTAGACGGGAAGTGAGTGCAGAGCCACTGTACGTTCATTACTTATCTGCTTGACCAAATGTTCTTCGACACTTGAGAGTGAGAATATTCGTTTGGGTATAAACTGTTGTCTCCAAAAAATTTCTTCTTACTTCACTCTTTGACAGTCACTGCAAATTATTTCCGTCGATGCCTATTTTTGCTTTTTAAAAACAACCGCTCAGCTCTAGTGCAGAGTTAGCATTTGGGAAGTACTGCGTTTTTACCCTGTGTTTTTCATCGCATTGCGTTCATCTGCAATCGGTCGTTTCCTCACATGGGAAAAGTACTAATGAAAGTGTGAGATCATCGTTCGTTTTTTGTGTTTGTCCCGCGAAGACAAAGAACAATATTTCCCACCTCTCATCGTTATGTCAGAGTGACCTGAGGTAACCAATGAAACGAATTGTATTACTCCAAATTCGCTTGTAAATTTCTTTTGCCATAAGTCTCAATACTTGCAATGTTTCATCAATTTTTAGAAATTTTTACCTCTTCCTGACCTCATTTGTGAAGTGAACAAGAGCTATTACGTAAAACTAAAATCAATAACCTGCCTCCACCGCTATGATTTGCATAAAGGGGCCATGAAGACAAAATACAACGATGGTTCCTTAAAATACTGCTTTGCCTTTACAGCAACTACGTCATATTTTTCGCCAATTTTAAACAAGTCAATCAGGTTTTGAACAAAATACGTGAAGCAGTGGAAAGTCCAGTCGCTTATAGAAATTTGTTTCGACATCACAGAATCTTGTTTGTGCAATTGGTGGCCGCTAATCGCACAATCCACCCAAAGTCTCCGCCAAAGCATGGAAACACGATTGGCAATTGCAAGGGACCTTCTAGTTCTGTTTGGTCATATCACTTTAATGCTAATGTGCAGTTTATATTCTGATAACCATGGTTTCTATTATGTCACTGTAGCTCCTAATTTGACAGTGCTTGAACATTTTTTGCTTTTTGTTGTAAATATGTCATTCGTGATTGTAATTGAGTTGAGTGAGTTTCTAGATCTACGTTATTTCGAATTACAGGTGTATTTTGTCTTCTTGGGCCTTTAATTTATTAGTTGCGACATTTGTCTTGGCGGCTCAAGGTCACACAAACGTGCTCACACTGCGAAGAGTGGGATGCAAGCGACTTAATTGCCCTGCTCTTCGTTTTTTGAGACATCAAAACTCCCACCTGGTGTTATTTTTCTTTGTTTTCTGTTTCTCTGTCAAGTTGCATGCTTCTATACCAATTCCACTGGTACGATCACAAGAGAACAAACGATCAGGTTACATTGAGATGAGGCCCCGCATTTCAAGTTTTTAGATCACTTTCCTATGATGAAATACCATGCGACGAGCAAGTTGTACCCAGTATAGGTACCGTGATACCAAACAATGAATTTACCCATTAAAAATCCGTCTTGATCCTAATAAGAATAACTATTCTAACGCAGACTACCCTCAACTTTCCAGATTATAAGTAGAAGCGTTGAAGCGGTGGGACACAGTGATTCCTCGTGGACCTTTTTGTAGTACTGGTGGCCAGCAGCAATAGCCACGACCAAGAAAATGTAATGCGACTCCCGCGTGCCTGTAGTTCAATTTGTTGATACTTCTTCAATGCTGTCGTGCTGTAAACACAGATAAACTTGATTTGAGTATTTATCCCATAAAGTAACCACTGATGTCTTATGCGAAATTTCTTCTTGTTAGATTAAAAAACATCTTTGAGGTTGAAAT
>JABSTR010003575.1:0-31915 GCA_013339765.2 Haemaphysalis longicornis
GGAATGCCCCTCTTTAGCCCCGCTCCGTTTACCCAAACCCTTTCACTATTGGCTGGAGGTGACTGGGCGCTCCTCGCCCGAGCTACAGCTCTCCGCCACTAGGGCTCAGGATTGCCTAGCGCGCCTCCCTCACCTGGGACACTCGCTAGGACTGAGCCTCGTCAGAAATAAAGTTAATCTCCCTTCCACGATTGCAGTCGACTTGCTTTTTCTTCGCTGACCTTTACTCCATCATTGATGATATACGTGCTATAAGTTGTTCTTTATCTCTCTTGGAAGTGGTAATCATTGGACATCTCCTTGGGGGGGGGGGGGGGGGGGCGTACGCTATGACGCGTCTTTCTCGTTCCGAGCAAGTGTTATGGGTACTTTTATGGGTATAAGTGTTATGTGTATGCTAAGTGGGTATGCTTGGCTTGACAAACGCGAGCCGGGCGCCGCGAGTCACGCACCCACGAGCTGTCATCACTTTCTTGCTTTTTTAACTATCAAGTGGTCGCCGCCAGTTTGACCAATCTCCCTAAGAGGGTTTGCCTGGCTTGAAAAACGTGCGCAGCGCACGCTGGGCGGCAGTCGCGAGGCACGCAGAAACGAGCGCTAGGCATTTTCTTGGTTTTGGTAAGTGCCGTGCGTCAGCTGCGCTCACGTGCGCGCGTTAGGTTATTCTTTGTATTTTTAACTGCGGACACGAAGAATTACGACTTGTTTTGCAGCTCTGCCATAAAACACCCCAGTTTCGTTAGTCATCGCGTCTAATTTGCACATGCGCCGATTTTGTTTCCCCTTTGAGTGTTCGTACTTTAGCGGCGACCCTTATATTAACATTCCCAAAATATTTGCACTCTCATCGACATGTTTCATACTTCATTCACGTCATCATTAGCTGGTTGTGCTCACTAAGGGCGAATACCTCTGTCATGAATGTTGGGCCGGGCCGCATAGAAAGTCACGAGACTTGACTACTGTGTTCTCGCACACGCATACACAACATTATATTAGCTGAATAATGCAGAAAGCCGGAACAGACACTGTAGCACACGAGCGAACTAGATGCGGGAAGATTCAAGTGCGGGAGACAGACACAAAGTCATGAAGAAAGTCACGCGATCACAGACGCCGATCGCGCGACGAGACGATCGCTGATGGGACGACGTGGAGACGTACTTCTCTGGATGGCGACGGGGCAGACTAGTGAAGTCGATGAGGAGTTGCCCTCTCGCTGGCAGGGACGTGACGGTGGCCGATGGCTAGCGGCGGACGGAAGTGCTTAGGCCTGCGCCATGCCGAGGCCTCGCTGCCCGCGCTCCATGCCACCGGAACACCGCTCACGCTGACGGCGCAACACCTTCTTGTGGTCTCGTCGGCCGTTGTCTCGTTGACAGCCCGGGCGGTGGCTCAGACGGGAGAGCCGGCGACGGTCCTCGGGCCTACACCGCGAGGGTGGCCGTCTTGCTGCCTCCGAAACGAACAGCTTCCGACGTCCTTCCTCCTCTTCCTTGCTTCCTCGATGCTGCTTTCTCTGGCGCGCACGTTACGCCACCGGTACCGGCGGATTGGCCCCCACTCTGCACGACCCCTTCACTACAACCTCTTCCACAGATATCTAGGCCAACCCCTACTGCGTTTACGGTATAATGGCAGCCACTCCGTTAAACGGATCGCCGGCCTGTTGTCCCTCGTGAGCGTGAGGTGACCCGCCCATGCCCGCCTTCTCGCTCAATTTGTGTTAGAATATCTTGAACGCGCGTCTGTTTCCTAATTCAAGCAATTGCTTTGTTATCCCTAAGCGGCACCCCTAGCATTCTTCTAGCCGACCTTAGTTTCTTATTAAAACGCTCAGTTAGACTCCTAGTTTCTGCAGTGGCTGCCCAACAGCATTATTAGGTTTTACTCGCCCTTTTATTAGATATTGGATCACAACGTTATTAAATGATTCATATGGGTAGGTCATTGCCCATACTTCGCAATGACTGCCGGGCTGGGCCTGAGGCTTCGCCTACGCTTAAAGGAGCCATGAAAAGAAAATGCAAGTTGGTTTTATTCGAAAGATTTCATGTTTTATAGTGCCCCCAGCGCTTGTCCGGATACAAATGGTGCTTTATTCACTGAGAAATTAAACAATTTAGGTTAAAAGTTTGATTTCCCGCTCAATCGTGCGTTTTCGTGGTCCCAAATGACATCACAGGAACCGACCGATTTTCAGCCTAGAGTGCCTTCATTCACGCATCCGCCGTACAGGGTAGAGACACGTATACGCTGACGCCGCCGTTTTGGGTGCCGAAGCAAGTCATTGTGTCAAAACCGCGCTAAAATTATCGCCGCAACGCGGTTTACTGAAGAAGTTTGAATCATATTGTCTGTTTCGCGTTGCTGGTCTCGTGGGAAACGAAAAGAATAACGCGTTGAGCCCGTTGGCCAATTGCGGCGGCAGGGACCGTTCAAAGGTTGTTTCCACCCTGTACAGCGGTGTTGGTTTGTTCCCGCGTTTCTTTACGTTCCGTAACCTAGATGGCGCCACCATACCGTGGCAAGCGTTTTGTTGGTTTTTTTGGCCGTAAACCTGTTTGTTTTTGTTCTGGGAGAAAATATTCGTTCCCTGAAACAGTGCTCGCTCGACAAATGGGGTCACGTAAGACACCGTTGCTTGCGTCAATCGGCCAGTGTCGTCTGAGACAACCCAAGCCCCGTAGTGCTGTGCAGCTAAACCAAGCATGCTGGCGCAGTACGAACAGCAGAACGATCAGTACTTCTATTTACGTGTGCTTTCGTAACTTCCACTGTTGTCCCATCATTCTATTGCTTTGTAAAGAATGTGCCCTAAATTTAAGCGCAAATAGCTCGTTCGTCTAGTTTGTAAGCTCTACCTAATTTGCGTCTGCTTCTGCCAGCCTCCGCCAATCGCAGAGCTTAGCTCATGTGATCATAGGTTCTGTTGCGGGAAATGAAATAGCGGTGGGTCGCAGACCATTCGTTTTTCCTAATTATGAGCGCTATTTGAGCGAAGTTTACGTTAAAAGTGGTGTCAGTATGATTCTAACTAACGAGAAATGAACCTGTCGCGACGGCGACAGAGAGATGAGAAGACACACGTCTGCACGCTACAGCGCCGTGGACCCAAACTGGGGTCCCCGCTTATTCCACGCTCGTGCCCAGCGCGCACCGCAAGCGCGTGGTCAGCACTCGCCACTCGTGGCTCAGCCCCAGCGTCATCGTTCCTGGAGCGTGCCCGTTTGCGGCAGCAGACGACGCAAGCTGCTGGGGCGCCGCCACATAGCCCCCCCTTTTCAGACGGAGAGTGTCGGCAAAACGGACAGTCTTTGCGCTGGGATGTTCACGGGTGGGGCTGCGAACGGAGGGGAGAGTGGTGGTGTTCAGGGTGGAGTGGGTGGATGGTGGTGTCGAAGGCAGGCGGTTCGGCCTCGGTGAAAGCGGGCTTGAGGCGATCGATGGAAACGACAGTGTCGCGGCCGTTAACGCGAACTGTAAACGTCTTTTCGCCGCGTGAAATGACGAGATGAGGGCCGGTGTAGGGCGGTTGAAGTGGCCGGCGGGCACTGTCGACACGGATGAAAACGTATTGGCTGACAGAAAGACTTGGGTGAATAAAAGTGGGTTTTGTGGAACACGGCCGTGGCGGTTGGGGACGGATATAGCTGAAAAACCGGGTTAAATCCTTTACGTAGGATGGGCCAGGAGAGGAAGGGTTATCTTGAGGCTGTGGAGGGACCAGGAAGTCTGCCGGTAATCGCAAAGACGTGCCGTAGACCATTGGGGATGCGGCACAACCAAGATCATCTTTGATGACAGTGCGCAATCCTAGCAGCACAAGAGGAAGGTGAACTGCCCACTGCTCAGTGATTCGTGAGCCATCAGCGAGGCATTGAGCTGACGATGAAACCTCTCGACCATGCCGTTGGCTTGAGGATGATAGGCCGTTGTTTTTAGGTGAGTAACACCGAGTAGGCATGTCAAGCGGCGAAAGAGTGTGGACTCAAATTGGCGGCCACGGTCTGTGATAATCTCCGACGGCACGCCAAAACGGGCGATCCACGTCGACATAAGCGTGGAAGCAACAGTCTCAGCCGTAATATCGTCGATTGGAAAGCCTCCGGCCAGCGGGTAAAACGGTCGATCACTGTCAAGATGTAGCGGCAGCCCTTAGATGGTGGTAGTGGGCCAACAAGGTCCACGTGAATTGTGGAGAACCTTGAGTCCGGTAGTGGGAAAGTAGCCAGAGGCGATGTGGTATGCCGAGAGACCTTGCATTGTTGGCAGGCGAGGCAGGAACGGGCCCAGGCGCGTACGTCAGTATTCATGCCCGGCCAGACGTATCTCTCGGCAATCAAACGCCGTGAGGCACGAACTCCAGGATGAGAGAGACGGTGAATAGAGTTGAAGGCAATGCGCCTGAGAGACGCAGGAAGGTATGGCCGTCTGCGGCCTGAGACCGGGTCAATGTCGCAAACGATGCTGATTCCCGAATCAGGGCATAGAATGTCCTCGAGTTGCAGAGAGGAGCTGTTTGAAGAACGTAGAGTTCGGAGCTCCTCGTCATCGCTTTGGGCTTGGGCCAATTCCTGAGAACTGAAACCGGAGCGCTGTATGGCGGAAATACGGCTAAGGGCGTCGGCTGGAATGTTGTTAACTCCCTTGACATGCCGAATGTCCGTCGTAAACTCTGCAAGATAAGCCAAATGTCGCGTCTCTCGGGGAGAATATGTAGTCTTCGATGACTTGAAGGCGTTCGTAAGAGGCTTGTGATCGGTGAAGATCACGAAGCTGCGGCCTTCGAGGAAAAAGCGGAAATGCTTCACAGCGAGGTATGCCGCCAGGAGTTCCCGTCCGAAAGTGCTGTACCGTTGCTCAGTGGGAGAAAGCTTCTTCGAAAAGAAACCGAGAGCGGTGCCAGCTGCCGCGGATGTGCTGCTGAAGTACACCTCCAATCGCACAGTGGGAAGCATCTACCATCAGGCTTGTGGGAGCGTTGTGGCGCGGGTGCACGAGGAGGGTAGAAGAGGCCAGGCGCTCCTTGATGGTAGTGAATGCGCGTTCAGCGGCTTCAGACCATTCAAGACTTGGAAGTTTGGAGGAAAGTTTCGAGAGGTTGAACAATGGCCGCACATTCCGGGATGAACCGTCGGTAATACTTCACTAGCCCTAGGAAACGGCCGCAGTTGGCGCAAGGACTCAGGTAGGGGAAAGTCGATTATGGCCTTCACTTTGTCTGGCAGAGGGCGAATTCCATTGCAGTCAACGAAATGACCGAGAAACTCCAACGACGGCAACCCGAACGCACACTTTTCGCTATTAAGGATGAGGCCATGCTCTGCTAGGCGTTCGAAAACTATCCGCAGATGGTGCAGGTGCTCAGATAGCGATGAACTGGCGACAAGAACGTCATCTATGTAGGCGAAAACAAAAGGTAGACCACGGAGGACGACGTCTATGAAGCGCTGAAAAGTCTGAGCTGCGTTGCGTAACCCGAAAGGCATCCGAGTGAATTCGAAGAGGCCAAACGGTGTAATGATGGCAGTTTTCTTGACGTCATCCGGGCTACGGGGATTTGGTGGTAGGCTTTTTGGAGGTCAAGCTTTGAAAAGATGGTACATCCACTGAGGTTATTGGTGAAGTCCTGTATATTAGGTAGGGGGTACCTGTCGGGTACAGTGGCCACGTTCAAGGAGCGGTAATCACCACAGGGTCGCCAGTCTCCTGATTTCTTCGGGACCATGTGTAACGACGAGGACCAGTTGCTCGATGACGGGCGAGCAATGCCGATTTCAACCATGTGGTGAAATTCCTGTTCCGCGATTTTATGTTTCTCTGGAGCCAGTCGACGCGCCACGGCGTGCGTAGGTGGACCGGTGGTGATGATCTGATGAACGACGTCATGCTTCACTGGCTTTGTCCAGTCTGGAGGGGCAGTCAGGGAAGGAAACTCGTTCAGCAATTCCCGGTACGGAGAAGGTAGGTCGCAAAGAAGCGTAAATGCGAACGGATGGACTGGAGACGATTTGCCGATGACAGAAAGGCCGGTTGTGGCGTCCAGGATTCTTTTTCGGGCCATGTCAACCAGGAGGCCGAAGTGCGAAAGGAAATCGGCTCCTAGAATGGCGTGACTCACGTTGGCCACGAGGAAAATCCAGCGGAACGCACGGCGTAGGCCGATGTTTACCATCAGGGATTTTTTTCGGTACACGGGAATGCTGGACTTGTTAATAGCTTGGAGATGGCACAGTGGTGGTTGAGTGCGGTCACAGGAATTAGCGGGGAGCACACTCACTTCAGCACCAGTGTCAACTACGAAACGTTGACCACTGGTTGCATCTGTGATGTAGAAAAGGCGACTGTCGCTGGCTTGGGAATCGGTCGCCGCCGCTAACGATCCCTCGTTCCGTTTCCCGGCCAGCCGCAAGGACGGGTGCAACGTTGCGCCGCTGCACCGAAGCGGCGATGGTACCAGCACAATGAATCAGGGTGTTGAGGTGGCTGGCGCGTTGTGCCTTCCTGGCGAAATACTTGCGGAGACGGGGTACGGCGAGAAGGGCAAAACCGGCGAGCTCGAGGGTTGCGAGGTGGCGGCGAGCTGTAACCAGCCGAGGCGACAAGCTCCTCCAAGTTTTGCATGCGCTCTCGGAGAGCGGCGAGGTCGTCGGATAGCGGTGAGGGCAAAGGAGTAGCAGGCGCCGCCACGGTGGTATGGTCGGAAGATTGAGCGGATGCCACCGTGGACAAAGGCGGATGCAACGTGGCGACTTCCATTATCTTGTCAGCATGCCGACGGCCAACGCGGATAAGGGAAGGTCAGAAGCAGTCGCGAGGATCATCTGCACAGAAGAGGGGAGCCGTCGCAGGAAAAGTTCCTTCAACAAACGGGAGTCCGTGGCAGAAGGTGCGTCGCCGAGCAGGGTTTGCAGTTCGTGAAGGAGCTGCGAAGGTCGACGGTCACCCAACTCCTCTGCAGAAAGCAGCCCCTGGAAACGCTGCCGTTCCGAAGGGCTCATGCGGCTCAAGATGGCAGCCTTCAACGTGTCGTAAGGGTTCGTGGTAGGCGGGTTGGCAAGGATGTCACGAACCTCAACCGCGATCTCAATAGGCAGTGACTGTTGTAGATGGTTGAAGCGGGTCTCTTGCGACGTGATGTGACTCACTCGGAAGCTTGCCTCGGCTTGAAGGAACCACACGTCGGGGTGCTTAGCGCTGAAGGGGGGCAAACGGCAAGCGACGGCGGAGATGCCAGGTGAAGAGGCAGCGGAGGACACAGAAGGACCGCTGGCGTCGCGGGGTGGGTCCATTCTGAGTACGTGGCTCCGCTGCAACGTCCGGGTCACCAATGTCGCGACGGCGACAGAGAGATGAGAAGACACACGTCTGCACGCTACAGCGCCGTGGACCCAAACTGGGGTCCCCGCTTTATTCCACGCTCGTGCCCAGCGCGCACCGCAAGCGCGTGGTCAGCCTCGCCACTCGTGGCTCAGCCCCAGCGTCATCGTTCCTGGAGCGTGCCCGTTTGCGGCAGCAGACGACGCAAGCTGCTGGGGCGCCGCCACAAACCAAACTTGTGTTTTCTCTTCATGGCTCCTTTAAAGAGAGAGGCATTTCAGATTACACCCTTTTGCATGCGATGTTGCAGCGATGGCACCTGCAGGGGCGGCTGCTGTGCCGAAGATTTGCCATTCGCCATTGGGCCCTCCCCTCTTGTGCGACCTTGAGTGAGACGTACGCTGTGATACGCGCAATGACAAATCAAGCAAGCCTACCTGCCCTTCCTCAAGGTGCGCATGCAGCATATTAAAACAAAGCTTTCCATGTCTCACTGACGGCGTATTTCATTTCGAAAACGCACTGCAGGAAACCAATTCCTCTGACGAAGATGATGATCGCCGGTGAAGTGAAAGAAAAACAAACGCTTCTCGTGGTCGTAATCGAAACTGTGTGTCTCGAATTACGAAGTCGTCTGTCTGATTGCACCATTCAGACAGGGTTGAAGCAGTTTGGATTTGGAGAGCAGCGCAAGTACACGCAGGATTAGACAGAATAGTCATGGACACCGCCGTCTGAAAACGACGGAGTATGAACTTTAGGAAAAGCACTTCAATTCCCGTATCAATAAAGCTCCCTATCAATCGAGGCACTGAAGTTGTGCTCTCTAGCGCAACTTCACAACTCTAGCACAACTTATGTGAATACAAACAGGTGTTCACACAAAGATTGCATGTAATACCTTACACAACGCAAGCAACATTTTGCTTTTATAAACTCCCTCCTTGGTTGGTTCCTTTGCTGTCATTCTTGATTTTGGAAAGCCTCCCGTGACCGATCGTTGTCTTTCGACAAAGGGGTATACTTTTGCACATTGCTGTAGTTTTTCAATAGAGTTCAACAAGAGTGACTTCCTTTTGTTGAACAATATTGCACCCCACTTCCACTCTTATGTCAACATGTACGTCTGCCTCTCCTATCTGAGCCTTTTGTGCACTTTATCTACTATTTGGTTTTTTTTCTATTACTCACGCAGGAGCACACAATAACCGCAAACTTCCTTTACTGGCTTTAGATACCCGCCGACACCTGTCTCCTGCTCATTACTGTTTTGTGTACATGTTCTTTTTTCCTTTATTCTACATTGTTCATGGCTGGACGCGCACTTCCCTTGTGCCTCCCGTGCAGCCCACAGGTATCGATCACATACCTCACGTTTAGTTGTCTGATTTTCGTGAAATCAGGACACCTGCATTTTTGAGTCAGCGTTTTGTGTTTTCGTGCTCCTATTCACGCTCTCTTGTTTGCCCACCAGCCCAGCCCGATTTACCCCCTTACGAAACATCTCACTTTCCCACCGTTTGCCGTGAATCTGCATAAAGAATGTAATCTATGTCTATAAGGAAGTAATGCGATGTAGATGTTACGCTGATGAAGGACATTCCTATACTGATGCACAAGTAAACATCCTCGGAATGTTTTCGCCGTGTGTTCGCCTGTTTACTCATACTATTTCTACGCTGCCTTTGTCACCTCTCTCTCTATCTCTCTCTCTCTCTGTCTATATATGTTTTAGAGGTAGTACGGCAGGAGGTCAGGAGGATGACGTTGATCCGGCGAGTGGTACCCTAGCCAGAAAAGAACCAATCACGATGGTGATGATGGCGCATCAGCAAAGATGGAGGATGATGTGATGATGGTGGCCACATGCAGTGCAGGAATGAAGATGAAACATGAAGGCGACGTTGACCAGTCACAACGCTGAGAGTTCGCGTTTTGAGGAGGCCTGTGAGATTCGCGCTCACAATATTATCCTCCCGCGGTCTAAGCAGCCATCGTGGCCGTCGCTGTCAGATGAAGGAATCCCGGCGAATGAAAGGCTTGATTCGGGACACATGAAGGCTGTTAGTTCCACGGCAGCGACTGTCAGTGACACCGAAAGTGGGTGCTAAGCGGTGCAACAGTCTTAATAGTGTCGCCTCATGGCGGCCATGGAAGCAGTGATATTTGAATTCAAGCAATCGATCGCACCGCTTCCGCTCACTGACTAGCCAGAGTTACTGCTAATTATTGATAGTGACGCTGGCTAGTCAGTGAGCGGAAGCGGTCAGGCCGGTTGGGTAAACATCAAGTCAGACTGCTCAAATCCAATACAGAAATCCTCGCTGGTGTCGTTTCGCGACGGCAGGTGATCAGTCTGTCTTGATTTTACCCAACCGGAGAAACCGCTTCCGCTCACTGACTAGCGAGCGTCACTATCAATTATTAACAGTGACTCAGGCTAGTCAGTGAGTGGAAGCGGTTGGTCCCGTTGGGTGAAACCAACTATGACTGCTCCTATGGGGGCATAATGCGACACTAATAGACCATTGCCACTAGATGGTTATTTACGGGCGACGTCTTCTCGAGGATCGTCTCGGGGCCGATGAAGCAGGGATGGACCTTGTCGCATATTCCACGAGCACAGAGAGTAGTGGTCAGTAGGACTTCTTTCCCAGATTGGAAGGCCACAGAACGGTGCGCCTCAACGTGACGGGACTTGCACGTTTCCTTGGAGGCCGCCGTGTTCACAAGGGCGGTTAGCAAGTCGAGAAACAAACTGCTCGGGAAGGCTTCCCACAGACGGGAGAGGTGCGAAAAGGAAAGGCGCGTTAAGTACAGAAGTAGAGCAACGGCCAGAGACGACGAAAAAATTACACCCATCTTCCCGAAGGAAACCATGAGTAGGATGCGGAGCGTCATGGGGGTTCCATTTGCGTTTCCATTATGTTTGTTAGCCAAATTTGGTGGAAATGTAGTGAACCCCGTAATGCTCATACATCCTGCTCATGGTTCCCTTCGGGGAGATGGGTGTAATTTTCCTTATTGTATGCGTATATACGCGAGTGAGACGAGATCGAAGTGGTATCTAAAGGTCTTTATTTAGGTTTGCACGTCTTCTTACTTTGAGTATGACGGCCTTATGGTCGCTGAAGTGCACAGTCAGTGGATCTCGTAGAAGCGGTTGTATGTAGTCGTCGCCGTTGCAGTTGGTAAAGACGAGATCGATACACGTTCCGTGGATTGTAGTTGGGTGTAATTGCTGTTAGTTTTTGCGCTGATGCTCTCACCTTATTGCGTCAGCACACTCACTGACGGGGCTGTTGTTTCCATCGTACTTCATCTGAAGAATCACGGAGTCAAGAGCAAGCACGACCGGAGTTGTTGTTGTTGTTTCTCTTCTATAGCACGTACCCACGTGGGGAATTGGCCAGGAAACAGTGGTGTGCGGCGCCGGACCACCGCCGACGCCGTGGAACATACCCCCGAGTATAAGACGTGGGGGATTGGCCAAGAAACGGTGGCGTGCGGACGCCGGACTATTGCCGACGCCGCGGGGAATACCTCCGAGCATAAGACGCTCCGCATCTAAAATGGAGAGAAGCCAGTGGTCTGTTGAACAGCGGTATTATAAGCGTAGGTTACGAGCGGAAGAACGGTGTCCCAGTTGGTGGGGTCAGGGCGAACGTAAAAAGAAAGCTGTAGTTAGGGTACCATGTAAGCCCTCAGTGAGGCTCTTTACTTTGGGTATGGTAGCTGGACGTAGCCTTGTGCAATAAAATTGACAGTTGGGCTAGTTGGTTTTGATTCATCGTAAGTAGCGCTAGAGACGGGACACCGAGAGAAGACATAGCGCCGTCGTGTGTGTCTTCTCTTCTGTGTCCCGTCTCTAGCGCTACTTACGATGAATCGTACCCTTGTGAACGGCTGCACCGGCACGAAGCACTTCGGGAAAGAGAGTAGGAAGGAACGTCCTTCCGTGGTCACTAAGAAGAATGCGTGAAGGATCCTGACGTAAGAATATAGCTTGTAAAAAGAAGTCGAACTTCAGAGGCGCAGCCACTCCGAATACAAGCAGTTTCGCCCAATCGGCTCAAGTGATCTACTGCAGTGACCATTAACCGATTGCCGGCTGGAGTGACTGGGATCGGTCTGTAGAGATCGATGCCGACGACTACAAAGGGGGCGTAAGGACATGGCAGGGGTTGTAGCCGTAAACTAGAGTTGAAGTCGGTCGTTTATGGCGTTGCGATGATTCATGGGATACAATATATTTAGCGACGCTTCTTGAGAGGCCGGGCCAAAAGAAGCGGTGTTTTATGTGATCATACGCCTTAAGGAAGGCGAGATGAATAACAGTACAACCGTCATGAAAAGTTCACAAAATGTCACGACGAAGAGAATGGGGAAGACGGGAACCGATTTCTCGTCTTGGGAGTGGTAATTATAGCGAAACAGCCCGTCCATTCAAAAGTCTAAGTTTGTAAAGTTGGTGGCATGAAGGACAGTTGGATGATTCAGCTGAACCGTCTAAAATGTCAAACATGTTTCGGCAGTAAAAATCAGATCGCTGGAGGGAGACAAAATAAGGGTAGTTCTGGACTAACAGGATCTGCGACAGCCATTGGTAGATTTGCCACTGGCTGAGTAGACGCTCGACAACTTTCTTCTGTTGACAACAGCGGGCAGCGACAAGAGCGTCGGCATCCATGCGGTGCTTTCCGAACTTGTACGTCCCGGTGAGGCTTTAGCCCTGCAACCGAAGCATCCAGCAGCCAAGGTGTCCGGTTAGGTTGTTGATGGAGGGAAGCCAGTAGAGAGAATGATGATTGGTCACGAGAGTAATTTTACGTCCGACTTGGTGCAGCCGTAACATCTGAATGGTCGGAACTAAACCGAGGCACTCTTGTTCGGATATAGTGTAGCTTTCTTCGGCTGTCGTAAACAGCTGTCGTGGCGTATGCAACCACTTGCATTGAAGAGGATGCGTTGCCTTACAGGAGCACAGCATCAATACCATGTCCTCTGCCGTCCGTATGGAGTACTGTCGGAGCGCTTTCGTCATAATGACTAAGTGCAGGTGAAGAAGGAGCTGCTTGGGATTTAAATAACGCAATTTAGCAGTCTTCGGACCAAACAAATGGTGTACCAGAGGTTAGGACATCATGAAAACGTGAAGCAATACTAGAAAAGTTTCGAAGGAAGCGCCAAACGTACAAGGCCAAGGAAACTCCGAAGTTGTTTGTGACGGTGAGGTAGGGAGAAATTTAATACAGTCCATGTTTTTGTAGGAGTCGGGACGAATGTCATCTGTGCTCTCGATGTGACCTAATACCCAGATAGATTTGCTTAAAAAACGCCATTTTCTGTGCTCAGTTGGAGGCCGTAATTGCTGAGACAAGTTAAAACTTGATCCCGGAATGGCAACTGCTCATGGAACGTGGAAGAGAAGATTACAATGTCGTTGAGGTAGCACAGACACGTTTTCCACTCCAAAACACGAAGAACATTATCTATCATGGGCTTGAAGATGGCCGGAGAGTTGCAAATTTCGAACGGTATTACACTGAATTTGTTGAGTACAACAGGTGTCACAAAAGCGGTGTTCTCTTTGCCTGCTGCATTCATAGGAATCTGCCAATATCCGTATGTAAGGTCGAGACAAGAAAAATGGTCGTGTATCTGCTCCTTTCGTTGGAAATGTCGACGAAAGCCGGTAGTCGACTGACACCCCTGCCACGTTCATGCCTCCCTTCTCTGTCCCGCTCACCTTTGATGGTGTTTCTCTCTCGCCTCAGTACTCCCAAGACAAGACGCTAGAGGCTTGCTCAAGTCAATTTAAATGTATCACGTTCCGCTGCTCCAAGTCGGGTGCCTTGATGCCAGCTCTGCCGTACGGCGGAGACGCGCGGGGATCAAGGCACCCTACAACAACGTTTATAGAACCACGTTTCCCTGCGCCATGAGCCTGCCAAGCGAAACGTGAACCTATCTAGTAGAGCCATTCGATGCGTAGGCCGTTTGACTGCTTAAGCGTCGCCAGGAGCTATAGTAGCGCTGGCAACAGCATGCGACGGTTTTACTCAAGCATCTATTAAACACATCTGTGGTGTTAAGTTGGTGCATTATGATTGAAAAAAAAATAGAGCACGACTTGGACAACGACAGTAAAGGACAAGGGGAAATGCATGAATTTTTTTAACAAAGGAACACTGGAATATCTCTTGTGTATTGTTTTTTTATTGCGGAAATTTGCTATTCAGCATAAGGGGAAATTAAATGTATAGATACACCCCGGATTCCCGAAGGAATCGAAGCAGGGGGCCATGATGTGGTCCTTGTATTCACGCCATGAAGTCTGGCGGACGTCCGGGGCGCGGGCCGCAGGTGGCGATGTGCGCAGCGCGGAGGCTTCGCAGAGCAGGGCAACTCCACACCAGGTACTCTGCTGTAGCCTGGTCAACTGGAGCGGGGCAAAAGGGGCAGGTGGAGTTGAACGTGTGTATTGATTAGCTGCCTTATATTTGCGTAACCTCTTGTTCTTCCTCACAATGTGCACGTACGACCATTGACAACCGGACATGAGTGTCTAGATTTGGCTGTGGGTATATAAGGCTATTGCAGAGCTTCGGTTTCACTTTGGCTGGGTGGCTGAATCGAGTCACAGACAGACAGACAGACTGACAGACATTCTGACTCACCAAAATTTCTACGTTTAAGCAGCCCAACAAAGACTACCATCTTTAAAATATTGTAACGGGTTGGGCATGTACCCTCTGAAAGGAATATGGACAACCGAGGGATTGGGCCCAGCCCGACAGCTGGTGCGGTGGACGTTTCCACCGACGAGGAGGAAGAGGACGAACCATCTCGCTCTCTGGCTGCACCCACTTGAGACTGTGTGCTACTGTGTTCCCCACCGTGTGGCATATTTAATTACCCCTGCAATATACCATTTTCCCCGTAACATCTTTTGGTGGAGGAGCCGGGTAACGTCTCATCGCCACGGATCTCCGAAGCGGGCGTCGCATCGGCTCAACCGTGATGACTGCCAACACCTCGGGTACCGGGGGCACCACCGCAGCCCCGTTCGTAGTCATAGGCGCAGCCCGTGAGCCTGGAAAATTATCTGGTACCGATGACACCGACGTTGAAGACTGGATCAAACTTGTCGAACGAGTAAGTGGCCTTCAACCGCTGGGACCCAACTATAATGCTCGCAAATGTTCCTTTCATCCTGAAGGGAGCAGCACTCACATGGTATGAAACGAACGGAGCAGACCCTTACTAGTTGGGACGTCGTCAAAGCAAGGAATCTGTGAGGTATTTGGAAAGAAAGAGTGCCGCCAGCTTGCTGCGAAAAAAGAACTCGCGACTTCGCGCTCAGACGTCGACGAGCCGTATGTGGCCTATATACAGGATGTTCTGTCCCTGTGACAGCGCGCAGACGACGGAATGAAATGAAGAAGAAAAAGTCGGCCACGTACTGAAAGGGATCGCTGAGATGCATTCAATTTGCTGGTTTGGCAAGGATTGCAACACGGTCGACGCGGATAATTAAGGAATGCCGGAGCTTTGAACTAGCCAAAAGCCGTCGTATCACGACCCAGTTCAGCACGGCTTCCGGAATACCGCGGCTACTTCAACCTGCGAAGCAGCATTTTTTGCCATCGCCTCCACCCCCGGTGACACGGCAGCATGGATACTGGGCCTTCTGAAAATGTGGTGACCAGGATATGTACGCCGCGAACTTGAAGCCATGGCTCCATCGGCCGTTCCACCGCGCATGACGGAGAGCAACTTCCCACTGTTTCCCCTTATTCAAGTGGTTGTTCGGGAGGAATTTGCTAACATGGGCATCCATCCAGTCCTGTTCGGTGAGCCACCACCCGCTGCGACCAAGCACCCTCCACGAGCCGTTTTCCGCAGCGACTATGTTTCTTCCCGGTATCGCAATCCAGCTGAGTGGAGAACACCAGACGACCGGCCCATCTGCTGCAACTGCAGGCGTGTGGGACATGTTGCTCGCTACTGTCAGCGCCGCTGGTTCCAGTTTCCTCGTGATAACTTCTCTCCCCTGACCGCTTCGACAGTACGCCCGCGCCCTTTACATCTCGTAACCAACAGCAGCCAGACGACTCCGCCGCCACTTCGACGTCCCCGATTCGGCCCTGCTCGCCCTCACCGCATCCGACGTCAGTCTCGCTCGCCGCAGTCTCGGAGACCATCATCTCCGACCACTTACAACCGCTACTCGCCGGAAAACATAAGGATGCAGCTCCCGGAGGTGAAGCTGCATTCTCGACTTGGCCGCAAATCCTCTTCTGACCCTCCCTACCACAGACAATTTACTAGAAGTTGAAGTTGACGGCATTCCTGTTCGTTGCGCTCATTGACACTGGGGGCGACAATATCGGTGATAAGCTCAAATCTAACGCTCTCGCCTACATAAGGTCCTGACGCCTGCCCTATCTCATGTCCGACTAGCTGATGGTGGAACGCCCATAATAGCTGGAATGTGTACTGCTCGCGTTACGATTGCTGGCCGTACTGTTCCCTGTTTTGTTGCCGTATTAGAAAACTGCGCACATGACGTGATCTTAGGCCTTGACTTCTTAGCCGACCATTCAGCGCTCATCGACTGTGCCAGAGGATTCCTGAGTCTGGAGCTACCTAGTCTGCCGGTGGCCGATAACACTCGTTCGACCCGCCTGTGTTCAACAACGCACATCCGTCTCCTGCCTCAGGCCATCACGTATGTTTCGTTAACAGTCCCCGGCACTCTTGCTGATGGCGAGTATGTTATTACTCCAATGACTGACGTTCTGCTGACGCGAAATGTAACGCTGCCTCACTCAGTCGCCTCCATCACTGGCAGCAGACTGTCTCTACCTATCCTGAACTTCGGTTTTCATGCACAGGTATTACCGGAAGGAATCACGCTTGCGTCAGTGTGCCCCTTACACGACCACGAAGTCTCAACTTTGGCCACCACTACCCCTGACTGTGACTTTACTCATACAGCTGCCCCTGCGTCCACTGACAAGGTGATGACAATGATGAGCCCGGACCTCTCACAAGAGCAAGCCCATGATCTTCGCCGCCTGCTGCTTAATAACTCCGAACTTTTTGACTTCCCCGACTGTCCTTTGGGACGAATGACGGCCGTAAAGCACCGTATCGACACTGGTGACTCTAGTCCCATTCACCGACGACCATACCGCGTGTCGCATGCCGAGCGCGCCGTCATCCAAAGCGAAGTCGATAAAATGTTGAAAAAGGACCTAATTGAACCATCCTGCAGTCCATGGACCTCACCGGTGGTGTTAGTGAAGAAAAAAAATGGCACTTGGCGCTTTTGCGTCGACTACCGCCACCTGAACAAAATCACCAAGAAGGATGTATATCCCCTGCCCCGCATCGATGATGCCCTTGACTGCCTCCATGGTGCCCAATACTTTTCTTCCATTGACCTCCGTTCCGGTTATTGGCAGATTTCTGTAGATGACTTGGACAAGGAAAAAACCGCTTTTGTCACCCCTGATGGCCTATACCAGTTCAAGGTAATGCCTTTCGGTTTATGCAATGCGCCTGCAACATTCGAACGAATGATGGACTCTCTTCTTCGAGGATTCAAATGGTCTACCTGTTTATGCTACCTGGACGACGTTATAGTCTTTTCGGCCTCCTTTGCTTCCCATCTTACCCACCTGTCTGATATACTCGCGCTTTTCCGCCAAGCAGGTCTTCAGTTAAACTCTGCCAAATGTCACTTCGGCCAGCGCCGCATAAACATTCTCGGGCATCTTGTTGACGCCCAAGGTGTTCAGCCTGACCCTGATAAAGTCAAAGCCGTGAAGCAGTTTCCTGTGCCTCGCTCTACGGCCGACGTTCGCAGCTTTGTTGGCCTTTGTTCCTACTTCCGTAGGTTCATAAAAGGCTTTGCCAACATCGCGAAACCTCTCACTGATCTACTGAAGAAGGACGCCACGTTTTCGTGGGCCATTGAGCAAGCTGAGGCATTCGACGCATTAATCTCACGGCTGTCATCTACCCGCTGTTAGCCCCCTTCGACATCACCGCTCCCACCGAGGTTCGCACTGACGCCAGTGGGCATGGCATTGGAGCCATTCTCAGCCAAAGACAAGCCGGATGCGATCGCGTCATTGCATACGCGAGTCGCCTTCTTTCCCCGTCTGAACGCAATTACTCCATCACTGAGAGAGAATGCCTTGCTCTAGTATGGGCCGTGGCTAAGTTTCGTCCCTACTTGTATGGCCGCAACTTCTCAGTAATTACTGACCATCACGCTCTGTGCTGGTTGTCTTCGCTCAAAGACCAACGGGACGCCTGGGTCGCTGGGCTTTGCGCCTTCAGGAGTTCTCCTATACTGTCATATACAAGTCCGGCCGCCTGCATCAAGATGCTGACTGCTTATCGCGGTACCCCGTAGATCCGCCTGACCCAGCTCCGGCTGCGCCCGCCATCATGTCTCTTTCGACCCTCACCAACATCGGCGGCGAACAACGACGGGATCCTCGTCTGCGCTCCCTTATCGAGAGCCTTATTTCTGCGCCTTCGACGCCTTCAGTTCGCATGTTCGAACTGAAAGACGGAATTCTGTATCGTCGGAACCTTCGTCCTGACGGCCCTGAATTATTACTTGCCATTCCTGAGCACCTTCGTCTGGACGTTCTCCAACAAATTCATGACCTCCCAACTGCTGGCCACCTCGGTGTTTCCCGCACCTACGATCGCATCAGACGCCGCTTCTTCTGGCCCGGCCTTTACCGATCTGTCCGGCAGTATGTGCGCTCCTGCGACCTCTGCCAACGGCGGAAAACTCCCAATTCTCCTCCAGCTGGGCTTCTTCAACCATTGGACATACCAAGTGAACCATTCTTCCGCGTTGGGTTAGACTTGCTCGGTCCATTTCCCCAGTCCACATCCGGCAATAAATGGATAGCCGTCGCCACCGACTATGCCACGCGTTATGCAATAACACGGGCCCTTCCTACGAGCTGCGCTACTGACGTTGCCGATTTTCTGCTTCGTGACATTATCCTTCTTCACGGGGCCCCTCAACAGCTCCTTACCGATCGTGGCCGCTCCTTTCTGTCGCAAGTTATTGCCGATATTCTTCGCTCCTGCAGCACCCATCACAACATCACCACCGCCTACCATCCTCAAACTAATGGCCTGACCGAACGACTTAACCGAACAATAACCGACATGCTGTCCATGTACGTCTCCGCAGACCACCGCGACTGGGACGTGGCTTTGCCCTACATTACTTTTGCGTACAATTCGTCGCGTCATGACACTGCTGGCTATTCCCCTTTCTATCTGCTCTTCGGCCGCGAACCAGCATTGCCACTGGACACATTATTGCCATCTACTGTACACACATCCGACTATGCCCGCACCGCCATAGCTCGCGCTGATCACGCCCGCCAAGTTGCTCGTATCCGCCTCTCCTCATCTCAACAGTCTCAGAAAACACATTATGACAGCCGGCACCAAGATCGCCACTTTGCACAGGGATCACTAGTACTTCTCTGGTCGCCCTCACGCCGTGTGGGACTTTGCGACGAAAAACTCTTGTCCCGGTATTCTGGGCCTTATCGTGTAATCCGTGAGGTTACCCCCGTAACATACGAAATCGCCCCAGTTAAACTTGACACGTCGCGCCACATCCTTACGGACGTCGTGCATGTCTCCCGTCTCAAGCCCTATCGCCCAACTTCCGCACCAGGCTCATGAGCACCGAGACGGTGCTTCTACCGGCGGGGGTTATGTAACGGGTTGGGCATGTACCCTCTGAAAGGAATATGGACACCGAGGGATTGGGCCCAGCCCGGACAGCTGGTGCGGTGGACGGTTCAACGACGAGGAGGAAGAGGACGAACCATCTCGCTCTCTGGCTGCACCCACTTGAGACGGAATAAGTATATTGAAGTCCCCACGTTTTTAACCGATTTAGCCCTGGCCAATCCCCCCTTGTGGGTACGTGCCAAAAAATTTGAGGACATCATCATCATCATCACTTGAGACAGTGTGCTACTGTGTTCCCCACCGTGTGGCATATTTAATTACCCCTGCAATATACCATTTTCCCCGTAACAATATTTTGCACCCTTTAAGGTTTCCACAGTGTCGTCGATTCGTGGCGCCAGGCAGACGTCTTCGCTTGCAATTTTGTTGAGCGAGCTACAATCCACGCAAACCCTTTCTGAACCGTCCTTCTTATGAACTAGAAACACGGGTGATGCCTAAGAACTTACCGATGCGCGAACAGTGTTTCTTTGTAGCATGTCGTGGACGTTTTTTGAATAATTTTCCGTTGTTTAGGTGACACACCGTCCTGGCGTAGACGAACGATACAGGAACCATCTGTTTCGATGAGAGGAGTGGGTCGCAGATGTCTGCCCCAGAACACAGGAGTGGGTGTAGAATAAAATTTTGGGTTTTTCAAACAGGGTGAACAGCGTTTTCATTTGCTCCATGTTGAGGTCAGGATTGATGGTCGCACCAATGGGAAAAGACGGAAATTTAAGATGTAAAGAATTATCCGTGCTTGATATAGCGTCAAAAGAAAGAGCTGCGGCGTTAACGTGGGAAACCGAAGCAATAGTGTAAAAACGTATAAAGTCGGGCGAGTTTGTATTGGTTCATTGGTGGGCACGGCAGCAGCGTCAGAATGCCGCCTAACAATCCGCTCCTGTTTTGTATCCAGACGATCCAGAGTCTGCTACTTGCACCGATGACGTCAACGGGATCTCTACCGACCACAGGTGCGCAGCAGTGTTGGCTCCGGGATATCGACGACGCATCTTGTCAACTGACCATCAACTTCTCGGCCCTGGAAATTATCGTCGGCGGCGCTGGAACTGCGTCAGCCCCTCCCCCTGGAGGACCTGGCTGCGACACCAGCGCCGACACCTTTGCCGCCTATAAAGTTGGCCCGCAACGGCTCGCTCGGCAGTGGGCACGGCAGCAGCGTCAGAATGCCGCCTAACAATCCGTTCCTGTTTTGTATCCAGACGATCCTGAGTCTGCTGCTTGCACCAATGACGTCAACGGGATCTCTACCGACCACAAATGCGCAGCAGTGTTGGCTCCGGGATATCGACGACGCATCTCGTCAATTGACCATCAACTTCTCGGCCCTGGAAATTATCGTCGGCGGCGCTGGAACTGCGTCAGCCCTCCCCCTGGAGGACCTGGCTGCGACACCAGCGCCGACACCTTTGCCGCCTATAAAGTTGGCCCGCAACGGCTCGCTCGGCAGTGGGCACGGCAGCAGCGTCAGAATGCCGCCTAACAATCCGTTCCTGTTTTGTATCCAGACGATCCTGAGTCTGCTGCTTGCACCAATGACGTCAACGGGATCTCTACCGACCACAGATGCGCAGCAGTGTTGGCTCCGGGATATCGACGACGCATCTCGTCAATTGACCATCAACTTCTCGGCCCTGGAAATTATCGTCGGCGGCGCTGGAACTGCGTCAGCCCTCCCCCTGGAGGACCTGGCTGCGACACCAGCGCCGACACCTTTGCCGCCTATAAAGTTGGCCCGCAACGGCTCGCTCGGCAGTGGGCACGGCAGCAGCGTCAGAATGCCGCCTAATAATCCGTTCCTGTTTTGTATCCAGGTGAGAAAAAATTTTGGAAAATGTTTTCGCAGTAATGATGTATTTCTTATTTTGCTGCCGTGCCCCCGGCCTATATGCGACTTGGTTGGCAATTTTTGTGCATCTATGCGGTCCTTGTTGATTCTTGCTGGAGATATCGAGTCTAACCCGGGACCTACTCTCGAAGAGCTCGCCACTCATCTGAAGCTAATCGCGAAAGACATACAAGAAATAAAATGTGGCCGAACAGAAACAAACGAAAAACTTAATGCGATTGATAATAAGTTAGAGAAAATTGCCAGCCTTGAGACTAAAGTGACTGACTGTGTCAACAGAGTAGTTGAACTGGAATGTACTATGAAAACTATGGCCAAAAAGCTGGATGACCTCGAAAATAGAAGCCGCCGTTCGAATTTGATCGTTTATGGTGTCCAGGAGCAAGAAAAATGAGTCGACTGAAGTACTTGAAACAGCTGTAATTAAGGAAATTTTCGGGGATATTCTTGGCGTGATGATATCGGGAGTTGAACGTATCCATCGTCTTGGTAGGCCAAATCAGGGGGATGACCGAAAGTCTAGGCCTATCATACTAAAGCTTGCAGACTACCGAGACAAAGAGAACATTATGAAAAACTGCCCAAAACTGAAAGGCTCCGAAATTTCCGTCGGTGAGGATTTTTCCCAGCCTATTCGAGAAATTAGAAGGAAACTGTGGGCTCACACGAAGGAAAATCGAGACCGAAAGGAAAAAGTTTATCTAGTGTATGATAAGGTTAAAATTGACGGAAGACTTTTTTCTTGGGATGAAAACAGCAACAAAATGGTAGAAGTATCAAAAAACGTCAAGGAAACGGCAAAGAAAAAAATATTCCAAGCGAACCACGTATCACGAGAAGCAGAAATCAGCAACATTAATCAATGTAAATGCTCGCAGTCTCATCAACAAAGTTGACCAACTCGAAGCAGGTCCTCCTGGCACATGCGCCTGATATCGTTAGCATCACAGAAACGTGGCTGCATTCCGGTATATCTGATCACGAAGTTGTGCCCCCAGGATACGCGATAGTGCGTAAAGACAGGGAATCACGTGGTGGGGGCGTTGCGCTGCTTTTTAAGGAAGGAATTCATTTTTCTACCATGCCCGACGTAAAAGATACTGAGGCGCTGTGGTGCGACGTGTATCTTCATGATAGGATCGCTAAAGTGGGCGTATTTTACAGGCCTCCGAATGCGCAAAGTGTGCATCTTGAGTCATTATTTGATTACATGCAATCGCATGTGCACGGGGGCTCGATTGTACTGGCCGGTGATTTCAACCTTCCTGAGATTGACTGGTGTTCCATTGCCCCTGAAACAAAAGCTCAAAGCATCCTGCTGGACATCATGCTTGGTTTTAATCTTGAGCAGCTTGTCTCCATCCCTACTCGTGTACAGGGAACGTCATCTTCAATCTTAGACCTTGTCTTTGTTAGTAACAGTCTTTCTTTAAATGAGTCGCGAGTAGATATTCTTGAAGGATTATCTGACCACAAAATGGTCTTGTGCACATTGCCATTCATTAGTCAACCCACATCCCGTGGTCAATCAAAGCAAATACCCGCCTTTAACAAAGCCAACGATGCTGCTATAATGACGTACCTTGCACACGAGTACTCTGAATTCCATGATTTTTGTAGTGATGATTGTTCTAGCATTGAAGCAGTTTGGTTGAAATTCAAGTTTCATGTCATGCACTGTATGCGTAATTTTGTCCCAACTATGTCCAAAACAATTCAAAAACGCAATCCGTGGATTACGCGTGAAATAATTCAAACCAAGCGTAAAATCAAGAGGTTACGAAAAACTAACAAGCAAAGGAATGTTTCAGGCTATCGTTCTCAACTTAATTCCCTTACTAGATCACTTAAGGAACAAGTGCGTAACGCTAAAAAGAAGTATTGTGGCTCTACATTGCATGAGTTCATCAAGAACGCGCCCCATAAATTCTGGCAGTATATGAAAAAAAAGCAGACTAACCCAGTTTCACCAGATGGTTTAGATCAGGCTAGAGCCGAAGATTTCAATGTCTATTTTCGGTCGGTTTACACAACTGACAATGGGTTTGCGAAAATTAATCCTTCCCTTTACAATCAGGACATGCGATTGATAGGCACGCCTACCTTATCGGAGGCTGGTATCCTTTCGCTTCTTTTAGGTATCAATGAAAAGAAAAGTAGCGGTCCAGACCTGATTCCCAACGGTTTTTTGAAACGGTACGCTGAACCAGTCAGCAAATATCTTTATCTCATATATTCCAAATCTTTGAAAGATTGCTGTCTTCCTGCAGATTGGAAAATTGCTAAAATTACTCCCGTACCCAAATCAGGTAACGCTGCGTCTCCTTCTAATTACCGGCCAATTTCTATCACCTGTACTTGCAGCAAAATTCTCGAACATATCGTATTGAAATTTTTAATAGGTTTTATTGAGTCGAACAATATTCTGCACAAAAATTAGCATGGCTTTAGATCAGGACTGTCTACAGTTACACAACTTGTCGAAACACTGCATGACCTGGCCCTCGGCATAAATGAGCGCATTCAAACCGATGTCATTTTCCTAGATTTTTCGAAGGCATTCGACCGTGTCTCGCATACTAAACTACTCCTTAAACTTAAATACATGTTAGGTGATGGCCCAGTTTACCAATGGATTAAGAATTACTTAACTGGCCGCCTCCAATTCGTGCAGTACGGCTGTCACTCTTCCGACCTTGCTCCAGTGCTCTCAGGCGTTCCCCAGGGATCCGTATTAGCTCCAGTTTTGTTCCTAATCTTCATAAATGACATACGTAACTATGCTGACGTAAAAACTTAGGCTTTTTGCAGATGATTGCATTCTCTATAATAAAGTACAAAACCGTGATGACCAGGTGAAATTAAATAATGCCTTAAATAAAATAGCTCAATGGTGCGCAGATTGGCAAATGACAATCAACGTAGACAAAACCGTATTCATGTCCGTTACAAATAAAGCGTCTAAACTAGATTTTCCATACCATTTTAACAATGTGCCACTTCGAAGTGTCACCCAATATAAATACTTAGGACTTATAATATCTTCTGACCTCAGCTGGTCAGAGCACGTGCGTAAAGTGTCAAATCAAGCAATGAACAAACTATTCTTCATTAAACGGGCCTTGTCCTATTCTACACATGAAACGAAGCTTCTCGCATACGTCACTTTTGTCCGCCCAGTTTTAGAATACGCGAATATTGTGTGGTTCCCGCACACTGCAAACAATATCGCAATATTGGAAAGGGTACAGCGCAAAGCCGTCCGCTTTATCTTCAATAGATACGGACGCACTGACTCCCCTACCGCTCTGCTACAGCGTGCTGGTCTAGCTACCCTCGAAAGTCGCGCAAAGCTTTTTCGGCTCAAATTTTTATATCAACTTTTGCACAGATCGTTGCGCATAAACCCTGACCATTACTTGACATTTCGTGATACTAGACCGACTAGAAGAAGGCATGCTTGGGAGCTTGTTGAATATGCATTTATTAATAATACTTTTCGCTATTCTTTCTTCCCGCGTGCAATTCGTGAATGGAATGCACTGGACGCAGTCGTAACACAGCAACCAACACTAGTAAAATATATGGAACTAATTGAACATGCTGTATTAGCCTAGAATAAGATATGATTACCAGTAATTAAATTCTTTTTGCCATGCAATCCTGCCGGTTCCGTTTGTTCCTGGAAAGCATTTGCCTAGACTTTTTTTTTCTGTGTTTTGAGTCCAACTTGATGCTTTGTACACCGTGTGTGTGTGTTTTCTTATCTTGAGATCTCCTGATGGTTGACGTACATTGGCGTTCTTTTATGTATTATGTAAGAATTTACTAATGCTATGCTTCTATTGTTTACATTATGTGCTCTCTTTGTGTAATTTTTTTATATAGATATTTATAGGACGTTGATGAGCGATGACATGTTGCCCACCCCTGTAATACTCCCCTTGGGGGAGTGACAGTATTCTGTAAATAAAAAATAAAATAAAAAAAAACAATCCGCGCGCAAAGAAATAACTACGCGCGAACAAGTGCGCGCAAACTACGCGCACTAGGCGACGGCAGCTTTTTGGATCTTGCTTCTTTGCTCGCCGCCCTTCAAAAAGAAGACTCGTGCGGAAGAGGTCCGGCTTGACCTTCCCAGAGGTGTTGCAGTAGGAGAAGAATATCAGCGAAAACCATAGCTCGAAGTTTGTATTAGAACCAGCCCCAGCCCCACCTCGAAAAGTTGCAACGGTGAGGCAAGTTGCGCGCCTGGTGCGTGAAGATGTTTGTTCTTGGTGCATCGCCGATGATGATGATGAAACAACATTTATTGAGCCCAAAAGATTTGGCGGTGCCCACAGGCACCAGACGGGGGTGGTTTCCTATTCACGGGACCCATATGTCGCCAACAACTCCTGGCCTCTGGCCACCAGGGCTAGCTGGGTCGGCAGGGCGGGGCTGGACAGCAAGGTCTCCCATCGCTCAAGGAGTAGGGGTGGGGTAGTGGAGGTAGGATAGGGGGGTGTAGGAGAGGGAGTGGGGGGAACTGGACTCTTGAGGAACGTGCATTCCGCCATGACGTGCGACAGGGTGCCTTCGGTCTGCTTGCAGAAAGGACAGGTGGCGTCGTGTAACTCGGGATACATTCGATGGAGCAGGGTTGGGTGCGCGAGTGACCCCGCCTGCACTCTGCGCAGGATCGTTTGCTGTTGCCTGGTTAGAGAGCGGTGCGGTTCGGGTAAGGCGCGCCGTTCTTCCCTGTACGCTCGAGTAATCTTTCTGTAGCTTGTCATTGGGCTCGGGGTGTCCGCATCATCGCGCGACTCGGTGGCTGCCCGGAGCGTCATTTCGCGGGCGTGGTAGTCGGCGATGGTGTTGCCTGCTACCCCCGAGTGAGCTGGGACCCACACGAGTTCAACGGCTCGTCCCGGTGTCACTTTCTTGTTCAAAATCGCAAATGCCGCGGAGGAAACGCATCCCCTTCGGTAGTTACCGTACGCAGTCTTGGAGTCCTTGACCACGGCCTCGACGTCCGGTTGAACGAGCGCCAGAGCCACAGCCACTTCTTCTGCCGTCACGGGATCTCTCGTCTTCGTCGACGGTGTGACGATCAGTCGGTCGTGTGTCGTAACGACTGCCGCCACCCGGTCGCTGCCTTTCCTAAGCGAGGCGTCCGCGTATAGAACCCGGGAATTCTCCCCCAGCTGTCGGGCCAGGGCCTTGGCCCGCCCATCGCGCCTCCCGTCATCCTTACCCGGGGTCATGTTCCGGGGTAGGGGCTTGGTTTCGATTGCCTCCTTCCACCTCTCGGGTAGGGGCGCCGTCGTGGGTATCGGTTCTATCCGCCATCCCAGCTTGCGAAGGACGGCGCTTCCGTGTTCTGTTCTACTGAGTCTGACGCTTTTATTAGAGAGGTGAGCTTCCACCAGCTCGTCCACTATGTTGTGGACGCCCATGTCCTGCAGTCGTCGGGTCAACGAGTATATGGGAACGCCCAGAGCTTGTTTCGTTGCCTTGCGAATGAGTGTGTCGAGGGTGTTTCTCTGCGTCCTCGTCAGTTGGAGATACGGGACCGAGTAGGTGACCCTCGAAACGACAAACGCCCGCACCAGACGGATGGCGTCGTCCTCTTTGAGGCCTCTGTTTCTGTTAGACACCCGGCGTAACATGCCGAGTACCTGTTCCGTGGTGGTTTTGATTTTAACGACGGCGGCGTCCGGTTTCCCGTTGTTCTGCAGCAGCAGGCCCAGTATCCTACACTGCTGCGTCGGCTTAATCTCTATGCCGTCGATTCTGACCGTGATGGCTGGCTGGGGCGCCTTCTTGGGTCTTCCCGGCTGTATGAGTAAAAGTTCTGACTTCTGCGGTGCGCAGCTTAACCCGCACGACTTCGCGTACACGTGCACGGTCGTGGCCGCACGCTGCAAGGAATCCTCGATCCAGCCGTCGGAACCGGCCTTCGCCGTCCACAACGTGATGTCGTCGGCGTAAAGGGCGTGGTCAATGCCGTCTATTTGTTCGAGTAAATGAGGTAAGGGGAGGAGAGCCAGGTTGAAGAGCAGGGTGACAGGACAGACCCCTGAGGGGTGCCCCGCTCGCCGAGCTCGATGGGATCCGACTTCTTCCCCTCCTACTGTGATGGTGGCTGTTCTATTGGTCAAAACGTCCTTCACGTAACCAAAGGTTCTCCGGCCGCACTTTGTCTTTTTCAAATTCGACAGCACGCTCGCGTGCGTCACGTTGTCAAAGGCACCTTTCAGGTCTAGAGCGAGGATCGCCCGTGGACCGTGCCTCGTGGCTTTTTTCACCACCAGCTCGTGAAGCTGCACCATGACGTCTTGGGTACTCAGATGTTTCCGGAAACCGAACATCGTCGCGGGCATTTGCCCCGTGTCTTCGAGATGCCCCTGCAACCGACGTAGCACCATGCGCTCCATGACTTTTCCGACGCAGGACGTGAGGGATATGGGACGCATGTTGTCGATCGTGGGGGCCTTTCCGGGCTTCGGGATGAATCGTACATCTGCTTCCTTCCACTCGCGCGGCAACCGAGAGCTCTCCCAGGCTTCGTTGACGTGCCCAAGCAGCTCGCGCGCCGCCGTACCGCTCATGTTGGCGAGCAGCTTGTAAGTTACGGCGTCCTTGCCGGGTGCGCTTCTCTTGTTGCTCTCGTCTATAGCAGCCCACAGTTCCGCCATGGTAAACGGTCTGTCGAGGTCTTCGTTCTCAGGTCCTTCGTACTCCTCCGGGATCGGGTGGACGCCCTTCTCGGTCTGCAGGTATTTGTCCGCGAGGGCCTTGACAAGCCTGCGGCCGTCGCCATTGTACGAGTTGAGCACCTTGGTGAGGGTGCGGTTGGTCGCCGTTTGGCTGCTCGTCGGGTCGATGAGGTGGCGCAGGAGCTTCCACGTCTTTCCCACGGACAGCTGACCTTGCAGACCGTCGCACATCTTGAGCCAATTTTCCTTGCATAACTTACCCGCGTATTCGGCGATTTGCTTGTTAAGCAAGGCGATGCGTCTGGCGATCTTTCTGTTGCGTCGTTGACGCTTCCACCTTCGAGTTAGAGAGTGACGGGCCGCCCACATATTGGACAGCCGGGCGTCGACGAACGGCGTCTGCGTCGTCGTCGCTATTTGCTGCGTGAACTTCTGAAGGGCCTGCTTCTGGTTACGTGCCCATTCCTCGTAAGACTGTGTCTTGTAATCTCGCCCGGCGTCTTCGTCTTCCTGGGTGAACTTTCTCATCTTGTCCCAGTCGGTGATCCGCGCCTTGCCCAGCTCTGCTCGGAAACAGGGACCACGGCGAAAATGTGGATGTTCTGTCGCAGGAGGCTCCAAACAACAGAAGGCAGCCAGTGTTATAAATACTGTGGACTACCTGGTGCTGTCTCACTTACAGGTTATTGTGGTTTATAAAGAAGGCCATTTTGTCATTATGCCTGAATGTGCCTTTAGTAAAAAAGCCTGCACCGCTGTAGCAAAAAAACTTTGTTGCTCCTTCCCTTAAAGCACAAAGCCTGGAAGAACGGATATCGCACTTTTGTATAGTAACAATCGAAAACGTCTAGCGTATACTGTTAAAAAAACAAAAGGACAACTAATTTTGATACTTTGTTCAGTGCGAAGACGCGCAAACCACACATTCATTTTAGAGCAATTTTCTCCGAACGGGGAGCCTGGCAGCGGGCTGTGTCAGAGTTTGTCATGAATGTGTCAGACACATTACATGTCAGTGATGCGTTCCTTGTCCTCAAGCCTGCTGCTGTTGTCTAGGGTATGGAAGAATTACACAGCCGAACCTTTGAAGCGTTCAATTCAGCTGCTGCTGTCAGGAGTATGGGGGGACTACACAACCGAATTTTTGAAGCGTTTAGCATTGGTGCAAATGCTTCGAAGGTTCAGTTGTGCAGTTCTCCCATACCCTTGACAACAGCAGCAGAATTGGGGACGAGGAACGCATCCCTGACATGTAATGTGTCTAAAAGATTCATGAGAAACCCTGGGCGCAGACGTTAGCTACAGCAGCCGAACGGGTAGGACTTGGCCATGCAAAGTACATACTCCTAAGCTCATTTAGTTAGTACTTGCCCTCGGTCCATCTCATTGTTTGCCACCCCCATCGGGGATCTTGCAGGCAGGCATTGAGCTCAAGCATTCCGCGCGCGGATTTGACCAAGTGCACGAGCTCCCCCGGGAGCATCCCACCGACATCGAACTATTCAGCGAAGCTGGAGGCCGGTCACGGACACGACGAAATCCCCCGGACCAGCGGGACGGCCGCGGACGACGGTGGCAGTTCCTCCGACTGCGGGGATACCAGCAGAATAGCACCAGCAATCGCGCCGCCCGTGGCGAGCGACAGCGAGCTGCAACAGTCAGGCCCGGCCGCCGGCGAAAAGCTGCATACGCTGCGCGAGCAAATGGCTCACCTCAGAGTACTGGACGAGCACCGCGGACACTGCAGCGTGCACGGCCGGCTAGCCCTGTTGCTGGCGGGCCTCACGACGGACGAGCTGGACTCCATTCCCGTGGTCCAGAAGCTGCGGGGTACACGGGACGGACGGAAAGCCGGCGACGTCATCTTTGACAAGCTGAGGAGGGAGCCTGCCCGAGGCAATGCGGCAGCAGCCATAGGGGCGCAGCTCGCGGCGTAGGCACTCTTCAGGAAGATGCGGGCGCCATCTCTTGAGGAGAACGGGGGAGGCAAGCAGCAGACAACGGTCAGATACGGCGAGGCCTTACGGAGCTTGCCGCGCAAGCGCCCTCGCGACCTACTGCCGTAGCGGACAGCGGCGGTAGCTGCATTTGTAAACCCTCTTCCGACGCGCCCTGGCAGAAGGTGCTGTCGCTTTCAAAACGCTAGAAAGCGGGCCAAAGGCTTCCCCTACACCCCACAGCCCTCGCTACAGTACTTTTGTGACCGAAGGCGCCGAGGGCTACGTCCGCGAAGCTGGCGCGCGACGTTATTGCTGGGTAGCTCACAGTGCAGACTGGCGTGCTGGATGTTCGGGTGAACGGCCGGCGGAACATCTATGCAGCGGACGCGGCCACCGAGGCAATCATGGGGACACTCCTGACCATGAATACTATCTGTGGCATCGAAGTGAGCCAACGAGAGCCGTCGTCGAGCAGGACGGGCTTCATCGTGGCCGACAACATGACGATCACGGCCGAGGCAGTCGTCTTCCGCCTCGAGACGCCCCATCCGGTGCAGTCGACCATTCGTACGGGGCCAGCAGTGTATCTGCACTTCTCGGCACCCATCCCCCTGCGGACGTAGCGCTGCACAAGCTCCGGTGCTCGGTGAGGCTGTGTCGACCGCAACCGCTGCAATGCGACAGGTGCGGCAGGCTTGACCACTCCACAGCGAGCTGCAACCACGAGAGGATGTTCTGGCGATGCGGAGGCTCCCACCACATAGCAATGTGCAAAGCAGTGAAGCCTTTCTGCAATAACAGCCGGGGCCCCAACACCGTGCTCGACCTCTCCTGTCCGCGCTTGCAGGAAGAGCGCCGAGTGCGTGCTGCCCTAGCACAGGCGCAGGCGCCAACCCCTCGTGTGGACGCATGAGCGGCCGTGAGGGCGGCTGCGAAACTTAAGCCGCCCCATTTCGCACCGGCGACAGCGAGGCACCAACATGCGAAGAGCAGCAGCTGCCACCAGAACGCCTGACGGCAGCAGCTGCAGCACGGTAGCCAAGTAGCCCTAGCCCAACAGCAGCTCAGCAGCCAGGCACCCCCAGCACGACCGAGAGGAAGGCGGTGGAGTCAACGGCAGCAGCGCGAACACCTAGACCTTGTCCTTCGAAGCGTAGAAGAGCTGCTGACTGCTGACAACGCCTCTCGTCCCCTATGCGTCCAGGCTGTGCAGGGACGACCACACCCGGCGCCCCATCAAGGCTAGGAGTCGTCGCAAACAGCCTCCGGTGCCCACCCAGTAAACGAAAAACGTCCTGAGGACGTCCTCAAATGGTCTAAACGTCCTGGATCCTTTACTGGGCGTCCAGGGGACATCCACAGGGTTAGATATTGTAAATGATCCCTCAATGGTCCATCCTAGAGCTTATTTTGGACCACAATGGATTGCGAATGATTCCTAAATGATCCGTTGTAGTACTTCTTTTGGATCACAATCCGTATGGACGTCTGACGCTGCCGTTACCATGGAGGAAAGGCTATTACCCTCGTATCCCTAGCAAAAATTCTGATAGAAACTTTTTTTTTCAATGTAAAAACTCTTTATTTTTCATAAACAAAGACTAAGGGTACGGGGACAAAAGGTACACATAAGTACCTGACTGGGTCCCTGCTCCCTTTGAGACATCAGCAGCAGTACAAAGTTACAAGACGAGAGAAAAAAAAATAAAATTCAGTACAACTGGTAACCGAGCAAACAAAAAAACAACAAATTTTCAAGTACTCGCAACACTCTTCGCGTACAGTGTGAGCATAACACAACATATCATCACAATAACATATATAAAACTTACAAAGAACGGAACTCAAAGGGAATTATTTATACAAAAAAAAGAGAGGTACATATACAACACAGGATGCCAATAGCTAAATTTACTTATAAAATAAGTCAAAATAGAGATCTTGCAAAACAGTATTCTCGTAATATTCGTTTAAAGGAATTTGGAGACATGTTTCGATAATCTCACCGATATCTGCATTATCATTTAGGAATTTAGGAATGAGATAGTGCATGGTCTTTAAGCCATAGTTTGTTCCAATACGGGGTAACCTGTAGTTTATTTTTTCTGAATTGAAAAATATCGTTCATTGATAGACATGTTTGCTGAAATTCATGACGATTTATGCGAATGCATTTCCTTGTAGACATATAATGCTAAGTTGTACATATGTAGCTGTTGTATATTGAGTATTTCATGTGCTTCTCTGAACTGTCTGGTACTCTGTCGGGAACCTAGAGAGAG